>JAUZNK010021869.1:0-20612 GCA_035046665.1 Euphysa ruthae | reverse complement strand
ACCCATATCTATGTTGAAATTGGTCTGGATGCTTTGTTGCTAATAAAAAGGTAGTGCATCCTCATTTTCTTTACTTTAATTTTTTCTTTTTCTTTTTTGTCTATTAAGTTCATTATTTTTCATTAAATTTTGAATCAAGAAAATTTGTACGGCAGCCAACCAAAAATTCCGTCACCAAAAATTCTGTTGCAAGGGCTCTGGGGATAAAACATTTTAATTTTTCAATTGTAAATTCTTTGAATTTTGTATTAAAAGTATTTTCTAATTTTTTTTTGCACATTGATCACTTTATAAATACCTGGCACTGACACTTTATGATAATAAGTGCGTTTAATCAAAGCTTTTGTTATTTATCTGTTTTTTACTTTTAAGAAGGAAATGCGGAACAACCTCAAAAGCTTGAAAACGGAAACGATTATTTAATTTCACCTTGCATGGTGTGGATATTTTAAAGTTTAATATAAACCTATATAAAAGCTCCAACGACAGGTATTTTTTCCTCAATTTCTAATAAGCAGTACAACACAAAATTGGGCCGGAATGGAAGAAGATTTTCAAATAAATTTTATTTAACTTTATTTTCTTTCTACATATTTTATGATTCTTGCTAACTTATGTAAATAAATTTTTACTAGAATATAATTTTCCCATAACTAAAAATTTTTGCAGTGAAAATATTCAGTAAAAGGTAACAGTAACTTAAAATGAAGAGCAAGAACTTGGTTTGTTATAACACTCATACTTGCTAGGAGTTTGTTTTTAATGTCGTTTCTGCTTATTACAGTTGTTGTAGTAGATGTAGCAGTTTAGGGTATAGTTTGGTTTTAACACCTGACATTTTAGCACATTAATAATTAAGATTATCAAGTTTTATACTAGTGCGTATCATGTCCATACCTTAAAAGCAATCCATTCCCTTGGCTACTTTTTCTAAACCAGTCCCAAGAGACTATATATAAATCTTCATTTGTATTTATTTAATTTTAAATGAAACTTCAAGACTATCTCAGTTTAATAACCAACTTGGTATGGACTGGACGCTATAAGTTTTAATTAATTGGTTATTGGAATGTATATCAAAAGCATTCTAGTTATTTTGAAAACAATACCTCCAAATTTTGAAATAGATTATCAAGCACAATACTTACGCTCACATTTTCAATGTTCGTTAAAACTGTTTTTATTAAGATGTTAAGATATTTTCCTGCCTTTTTTTTTGATGTTTTAGTTTTGTAGTAATTAATGATGCAAACTGTTCTAATGTTGTTTTTTTTTTTGATGAAAAACTTAAATTTTTATATGAAAAGATTGATTCTTAATTTGTGGAGTAGAATTAGATATTTTTGGTTACAGTTTGAGTAATTTCAGCATAGTTTTAGCGTGAAGAGGAAGCAATTTTTACTTTTCACTTAACAGCCCTGAGATTGGTATAAATTTGAATAAATTTAGACTACAGTATTTTTTGGCCATGTACTCAAATTTGGTCAATTTGAAAATTCTTAGCACTTAAAAAATTTGCTTATATTTCAAAATATAGCTTTTTTCCTAATAAATTTCACAAATAATAATAATTGACCAATAATTAATTAGTTTGAGGACAAATGTATCTGGTAATATTATCTGGTGTAATATCTGGTGTTATTTTAAAATTTTAGGCCTATATTACACTTGAAAAGTATTCTTAGAAATTGAATGTTTGGAACCAAAAAAGATTTTTTTTTTAAAAAAAATATAAGGTATTTTTTATGGCTGCTCTTTTCCATTTAAAACAATTTTGTCGTAGTGCTTTGAGAGCCCTTTAAAAATTAACTTCTTAGTTCTTTTTATTTTTATTGAGGTTATTTCAATTTGATGGTTTTCTAAATTTTGCTGACATTAGAATCAATAAGCAAAAATATAAAAACTAAATATAACCCAATATGAAATTTTAAAAATTGGTTTTAGATTTAATATTATGAATTTATCTAGCTAAAAAGTCTACCAGTCTGAATAGTATACCAGTCAAAATTGTCTTCCGGTCTAAATAGTCAACCAATCTTTTTCACAAATAAAAAAATTTCAACAATTTCTCACAAAATTATTTTCTTTTGGAAACTCTTACGGAACGTGCAAAAAACTGTTACAGCATTTGAAGTATTTTTAGAAAACATTTGATTAATAATTATTTGTGTTTCACTTTGAAAATTATTATTAATATTATTAAACGGCTATAATTTTTATTAATATTATTAAACGGCTATAATTTTTATTAATATTAAGTTTAATCTTAATAAGCTGACCTCAATCTAAGTAATTTTTGGAAGTCTGAGATTTCTTACCAAGATAGTGTTTGTTTTAGATAAAACTTTAGAATAATTTCTTTTAAAGCATAATGTTAAAATATTTATCTGGCGGTGTCGTGTCTGTCGGGTCAGCTTGGTTGTTAACTAACAAATCGTATGTATGGGCAAAAAGTCAAAGGGATGAAGATGCAATGCAAAAATCAAACCCCTATAGAATAGCAATAATTGGAGCTGGGATAGGTGGCTCTTCTGCAGCATATTATCTAAGGTAAGCATATTATCTAAAGTGAGCATCTTTTTTGATCTATTTAAAATAATTTTAATATTTTCAAGACACACGCACACTTTTGCAAATTTCATCTCTTTCAATTTCAGTAACATTTTAGCTGCTTGGCAATGCCATACAAATTTAAAAGAATTTGCATATGGTTCAGTCCATTTCAATTGCATTTTGGTTGTTTAGCAATGCGATACAAATGTAAAAGAACTTACATATAGTTCAATCCATTTCGATTACATTTTTGCTGTTTGACAATGTGATATAGTTAAATGGAAAACAAATTGTATGTATGCAGGTCTGTTTCGATAAAATTTTCTTCAACTTGAAATGCAATAAGCAACTCACATTAGGTCTATTTTGGTAACAATTGTCAAACGTCTAGCTATAAAATTTATTTAGACTGAAATTTTTTTCTCTCTTGAAAAAACAATAACAATGGAAATTGATATTTGTAAATAACGATTTATGAATTTATGACCCATCTCAGACCCTTCTGCACCATTTTTATTTTGCTTTAAATGAAAACTGGACAATGTTATTTAACATTTTAAGAAACACTGGCTGGCTGTGTTAAGTAAAAGGAAAAACATTTTGAAAATTTCAGCCATTTTAGCATTTAAAAGGTATTAGGTGTCAGGTAGACATTAAATCAAAACATGAGGATCTTAGAATTATATTCTGCTGCAGGTGACTGTTTAAAAACCAGTTAATTTTATTGGGCTTATTTAAAGAAGTGTTTTAAATAAAAATATTAAGAAACAGTTAAGCTCGAATGAAATTCCAGTGCTTTAGCTGAGAAGGAACCAAAAAAATGACTCCAAAATTTTTTTTTCTTTGTAATAGCCTTTCCTGAGAAACTATTATCTTCTTAAAGGTATTCCAAGGTATATGATATGGTATTGTCTCTCATGACTGACATGACTCTTTATAGTATTTTCAAATGAGTAAAATGCCAGTTTAATTGGCAAAAATTCAAAATAATTTATATGGTTCTGTTGTTCAAAGAGTGACCAATGACTATAAATTTTGGTTATTTGATTGCAAGCACCCCAACCCAGCATCAGTATGATTTGTATCTTTTAAAAGGGGAGTATTGTTAATTTGAGTAACTGAGTTTAAAATAAAATTTTTCCACCACCTCAATTCTACATGTCATGCTTCTGATGATATAATTTTTGCTTCAAAGTTTACCTTGGACTATTTTAGACCATTTTTTTTTTATCTTTCTCCATTCTTCATTACTCTTGTAGTTTAAGGAGTCTAAAGGAATTGCTATCAGAGATGAAACAGTATGTTCTATAAATTTTGAAGTTTATCTTAGCGAGACCTTATGTTTTCCTAGTATATGATCTGCTCAAAGGTATATATTCTGTTTCTTTTCTTCTGATAATATATTTTTCATATCCTTAGAATCCTAGGAATGTGATTTCTTGAGTTAATATTAAGCTTGATTGTTCTACATTAATTGCAAAACCCAGACTTTTTGGAGACCTTTGGATAGCACTTCCTGAATTTCTATGCGAAATTCATCTTCAAATCAGATCACTGAGATACTTATTGATGTTGTCACCATTCTGTTCATTTAAATCTGATTTCATTTTCCTTCTTGTTTTGAGTATGGAGAAATTCCTCTATCCCATTTTCGTTAGCTTCACTATCAAACCCATTTGACTCAACATGGATTTTTATACTATCATCCCGGTCACGGTTTGATTCTGCTGTGACAACAGACCTTTCAATTTTCCATCTTTTTTTTCAAGGTTCTTGGGCATTATTACTACTATGGCTGCTAATTTGTCGAGACCCTGAGGATCGATCAGACATTCATTCTCCAAAGAATATTTCGGCACACCATTTTCAAGTTCTTTGAGCTTATATTTAAAAGTATTCAACTTTTTACCCAAGTTTAATAAGGCAGTTATTAAACTATGGTATTATTTTTGTTTTTCTGTAAGAAAGTCTTCTAATGATTTCATACTTTTTTCATGTTTTCTATTTATCGCTTCCTCAATATTGGAAATATATTTGTTTTTTACTGCCTTGTGTTCGTTTTTTGTGTTTTCATTCAATTCTTCCATATAGAGAGTTTATAAAGTGCTGCGAGCTATAACGAGATTAATTAAAGATAAACAAAATAAAACTGATACACTTAGCTTTAATGTTGAGTTCTTGTTCATATAATTGGATTATATTTTCTATTTTTTGTGTAAAACCTGTGTTGACTCTTCAACATGCAAAGAAACAAGGGCTTTCCACACATGCTTGCAACTTTGTCAGTTTCGACTATGTCGAAAGATCCGTCACCAAATTTGAATTAAAAATTGCCACTATGACTTCATGTCGACAGTCAAATTTTTCGAAAATATTTTCCTTCTTAAATTTAAAATAGGTTTTTTTTTTTTTCACAATGCCCACTAATTTATAACTAAATGTCTACTTTGATTGTGTCTAAATGTTGTAAATCCAAATAAAGGCATAACTTGTATGGAAGTAAGCACCACAGAAATCCTGTTAAAGTGAAAGTGAAATACCTTGAATGAGATTTAATCAACCAAAAGCACTTTGTTCTGAAATGCACTTGAGTTTGCTTGGGTTTTTTTTTTATTGCAATGTTTTAGAAAACAGGTTTGTTTGAAAATTCACATTTTGTGGATTAGTCATTCAGCTTTTATTTTACTTTAGTACTTTTGATATGTGAAATCTCCAGGTTATAAATTAATTTTTGAATTTATTTTTTAATCTATAGGAGTCTTCTTCCGGATGCTGAAATTGATGTTTATGAACAAAGCGATGTGGTTGGTGGGCGATTAGCTGTTGTTGAGATCGGTGGTAGCACAATCGAATGCGGAGGAATGATCATCCACGATAAAAACAGATACATGGTAAATTTCATAAACGAATCAGGTCAGTGGCTTCTAAATTTTTATGATTTCCACACAATCCACAAAAATTTTAAATGTTTATTTAACTTTTAGGTTGTTGAAATATTTTAATATTAATTAAATATTTTATAATTGTTTTGATAATTTTAAATATTCTAGTTTTTCAGTTTAATTATTTAATAGTCATTTTAGTTTTTACCAAAGGTCTAGGTAGCAGCATTTTATGGTACAACCTTGCGTTACTGAAATGCTTTGACTTCAAATCAAATGGTGATGCAATGCGAGGCATTAAGAAGCATATTTTTTATAAAGCTGACTACTAGTTAGGTCATACGTTGCTATTGCACCACGAAACAGATAGAAAATTTTTTTTAGTAATTTCTAAAAAATTCAGAGGTTAAGTTTTCTAGAAAATCATAGGATTTTGTCTACTCAATACTTTATTATAAGAGTTCTTGGTGTTTTTTTGTAATAAATTGAGTATTGTGGGTCTTTAAAAAAAAGCTTACTTGGGCAACCCAATTTTTTGAGGCAAAGGCTCAATAGACTTTATTTTGTTTTTAAATTTTCAATGAGCATAAAATTTGAACTAATCAAGGACGAGATTAGACCAAATAAAAAGGAAATAAAACCAGGTAAAATTTTTAGATTTAGTATGACGCCACATGTACTTTATAATTTCTAAGCATAGTTTGTGGTTGCCTGCAAATATGATTTTTGAATTGAATTGGTTTTGCCTTTAATAAATTGAAAGAACCAATAATTTGACCTCCAACAAAACTGACAGAGTCCTGTGTCTTTAATTTTTGTCTGCTTACCTCACCTTTTATTTCTAAATGCTAAGTTAGTTTTCTCAAAATTACTTTACTAGCTTTTAAGTTTTGTGTAAAATTAGAGGATCATAAAATGAGTCTTGAATCAGGGGTCTGGGTCCAAATTTTGAACGATAAAACAACAAAAGTCAGGCATTTCCCAAAAGTTGCTTTCCGATTATGCTGAAGTGTTGTATTTTATTAGAAAGTTATGTTTCTAAGTATATTTCTATTTCTTTGGTACATAGACTTTAATAAAAACATCATCGATTATTGTCCCAAAGACCCAAAAATTTAAATTTACAATTTTTTTTGGCCTAAAAACAACATTTTTTGAAATTTTATCAAAATCTGCTCTTTATTTTATTTTTTTTAAACTTTGCATCAAATTAAGACAAGTTAAAGGACCATAGAGGGATTTTTTTAACCCTAATTCTTTGTGGATTTCCAATGCTGCTGTCATGCGATAAGAACTTCACTATTTTTAATCAGCTGGTAATATAGGGGCAAAAATTGGTACGTCAACTAGATAAATTGCTTTATGTGGCACATTTCGTTCTTGACTATTCATACTTATTCATAATTGTTTCCAAAGACTGTAAATTTACAGCTGTACTGTACTGTAAATATCTCAAGTGTTCAGCAGCTAAAATCTGATGACTTGAATCGTTTGATGTTTTTGCTCTACGTTTAACCCTTCTCTTTACTTATGTGACTTCACAATTAACCTGTGATGGAGCATGAGTGTGGTCATTTATATGTTCTATAAATTTATAAAATACGACCACATGCGGCATCGAATCTCGAATCGAAGGCTTAGCGCATATAAAGCATATTACCTACCTTAAAAGTTCTGGCTTTCCATTGTCTCTTTGATTTGCTCACATATTCCCATGACGTTGAATCGCTAGAAGACTTTTCAGTTGTTGTGGATTTCATTTGTGAAAGTTAATGTAATGTTAAATTTATAAAAATACTTTCATAAAATTAACTGTTTGTTTCTCTTCTTTCGAAATCTTTTTCTTTTTCCAACATCTAAATACAGTTTCCTTTTCGTCTTTTATTTTTTATTTTCATTGTGTAATGGTAATGTAGTTGGTACCTTAAAAGGGGTGAGGTTATCAAATTAATTCAATGCTTGAGAGTATATGGCAGTAATTATCGTTTACGGCAAGCTTTATTATGAAATAAAAGTAGGTAGGCGAGAAAGGGGCAGATTATGCTAATTAAGATATTGCAGAATAATGTTATATAACAATATTTTCTTAGCAAAATTTATTTTATTTGCAATATTTATATTATTTTTGCCATGTCCTTTTTTGTTCTTTTAAAAGAATTTTCTATAGAAAATCCTCCAAATTTTATTTTCTGTAAACTTGTAGAATTATTTAGGAAATATCGTTTATTAAAAATGCAAATTCGCTTTTTCTACTATATTATCAACACACTTAAGTTTATGCTCTGGTCAGGCTACTGTTTTGTCATTTTTGTACGTTACATGTAGTTCCTCTGTCAGCAGTCTTGCTTTTTATTGATACAGTGAGAAGGTACAGGTGCAATATTCGATTCATTCTTTCAAATTTTTTTAAACTTTTTGTCTCCAAATAATTTATAAGGAAATAAATTTTGTACTCTCCTGATCTCACAAAACCTGAAAAATATTGTCTTAAAAGGAAATCGCAATCCTTCCTGTGGCTGAATTTTACATTGAATTCTTCGTAAAGCTAAAATCAAAATTTATGAAAAAAACCAAAAAATTATGCCTAGAATTTTAAAACTGACGTTTTTACTTTCTAAATTACTCAGTAGAAAATAATATTGTTGATATAGTCGGCTAAATAACTGACACTAACATTGGCATAATGTTCTGGTGAGCAATTCTCTGGGAGATAGATATGCCATGAGCTGTTCTCCAGGAGGCAATTTTCCAATGGGCAATTATAGTAAGGGAAAATCTTCGGAGGTGGAGGGGTTTTCCAGGAGATAATTTTTTCTGGGGGCAATTTTCCTGTCACATGTATTACCAAATGCCTGACCCTTTTTTCACTCTTATGAAAAGAAGCTAGCAAACAGTCAGTTTTTTCAAGTGGTGATAGCTCTCAAAAGATGCTGAATTAAAAAAAAAATAATAAGTTTGATAATATCATCAGAAATCAAAACCTGGTGTATAGTCAAAAATCAATCGTCTTGTGATAGGGAGTAAAATTTTGTTGCATTGCCATTTCAGAACCTGGAATATATTGCTTATTAAAGCAAGATTTTTATGGCCTCAGCCAAGACTTTTTGACTTGGCTGAGAATATATTCTGAAAATATACCATATATCTTATCGTTTTTTCTTTTGTCATTATTAGGCTTAGAAAGAAATCCAGATACAAATTTTAAATTTGGGCTCTATGATGGAGAGAAGTTTTTGTTTACGCAAACTGAATATTCATGGTTGAATATAATAAAATTAATTTGGAGATATGGGCCAATGAATCTTCGAAAGATGAACAGAGTTGTTGAAGATACTCTAACAAAATTTGACAATATTTATTCTTTGCAAGATCAGGGTAACTCATATGAGTACGTTTTTTATTTATTCTTTCTCTTTTATTTTTTTTTGGTGAGGATTTTTTAGGATCTTATAAATTTAGGGATGTGGACCCCGAACTTTTCCATTCTAGGTGCGCTGTTCTGTTTATAAAAATCTTGTTGCCAGCAATACTTTCTATTAAATACTTTTTTAAGAAAAATCGAAATTCTTATACTTTCTGAAGCTTGATGACTGAAATATTTAATGGGACCGTAAATGACCATTGAATAAATTATTGCTCTTGTTCCTAAAAGCACCAAATGTTCAGCTGAGAAATGGTTAAAGAATATTTTTTACGTTTTGCTACTTTCTAGATCTTTTTCCAAGATTCACTGAATGTTTACATATTTTATTTGGTCTGTGTTTTGAAATAATTTGTCAGCATATATTGTACTTATAAGATGGCTTTGTCATGTGAATTAGAATGGCCAAAGATAAAAACTCAAAAATGTGAAATCTTCAAATCGCCACTACTTTTGTAACGTTTTTAGTCATAATCGAAAGCAAATTTATTTAATTTTGTATTATACTCCTTCTATGTACTTTTATTTATATGTTTTTCCTAGGACTGTTGAATAACTTCTAAAAGCAATGGGTGGAGACCTTTTTGTAGATCATACTAAAATGAAAGCAAAAGATGTTTTGAAAAGTAACGGAATAAGCGACCAACTTATCGATGAATTAATAAATGCAGCTGTTCGTGTTAATTATGGGCAAGAAACATCGGTCAATGCATTTACAGGTGTGTTCTTGTGTCCGTTTTTTTTTTTTTTTTTTTTTTTTTTTTTTTTAAACTAATAGCATTTTTAAAATAGTGTTCCAAGATCAATTGAGTCTGTGTTTTGATTGAATTTCTATTTAAAATATTTTTGATTGAAAATATTTTTAAAATCTTGGAAAATTGATTTGAGGCTATTTTTATAATTGTTTTGATCTGTTTAAAGATTTATTGGCTTAAAAAATTTTGCTATTTTGGGCAGAAATATATGAAAAAGAGTTTAATGCTAAAATTGTGTTTCCGAATTGATCAAACAGCTGAAAGCTCAGATGTGTTTGTCTCATCAAACACCTCAGAACTACATGGAACCTTTAAAGAATTTTCGCTGCACAAATGTCATCGATAGTTTGATTTTATACCATTGTTTAACTAAAGCTATTGGGAAACATTTCAATCAATGCAGTGACCAATGTTAAACATTACTTACTTTATTAACTCTAGTCAAGCAATATGATAGATTAACACTCCTGCGTCATTTCTATATTGATTTTAAATGAATAGGCTGTGCAATTTTCTATAATTTGCTTTGTAATTTAAAAATATATAATTCTTGATTTTTTTTACTGCTGTTTTTTGTAGGGTTGGTCGCTCTGGCTGGAATACAAGGTGGAAAGTTATTTAATGTACGAGGGGGTAATTACAAAGTGTGTGAAAAATTATTAAGTTCTTCAAAAGCTAATATCATCCACAACAAACAAATTCTGTCAATAAATAAATTAAAAGTAAAGGATTCAATTGGTTATGAACTAGATTATGCAGATAAAGAAACATCTAAGTATTACGATTCGATTATTGTAGCCGCACCTTTAGAAGTACCGAACTGTTATATAAAGTGTAATAATTGTTCTGATTGGCCAAAGCATGATCCTTCAAAGCGTTATCAAAGAACGGTTGCTACTTTTTTACAAGCGTATTTAAAATATAAAAGACTTGGTTTTGAAAATAAAACAGATGCTCCCAATGCTATAATGACAACTTCTTCGCCAAACCTTTCCTTTTCATCTATTGGCCAACAAAGAGATATCAACGCACATGTGCCTGAAATACCTATTTACAAAATATTCTCCCCTAAAAAACTTACCGATAAGCAGATTTCTGAAGTTTTTGAGTTCGATGAATCAACACCGAAAGTTGTTGTCAGTTGGCTTGCTTACCCAAAGTACTCTCCACCTGAGGAGTTTGTACCGTTCAAACTTGACAAAGGTGTATTTTATGTAAATGCGATTGAGCGTGGAGCTTCTGCGATGGAGATGAGTGCGATTGGTGGGCGAAATGTAGCATTATTAACAAAAAAGTATTTTGATGAATTATCTCATTAAGATTGGGAGTGCTCTGAATAGAGGAGGGTTTTATCTTGAAAGGCAGGGTTTTCGCTCTTTAACTTACATTCACCGTGTTTTCTTCAGAAAAATTATTTCCTAAAAATAAAGTTATTTTTATTGCGATAACACTCAGCCAATTTTACTGCTCTCGAAATAATTATTTTTAAACACTAGTAAAACTTCACGCATTAGGTAAGCAAATTTAGCCTTACAAGCTGAACCAAGTTTTTCGTAACGAGGCAAAAGTCTTACTTGATCCTCCATCGTGAATTATTTCCATTAAGCGCCCATGGAAAATATAAATCAATGGCGTTCTTTGGGTTTTGTTTTGTTTTTCATAATTAAGTGGTGTTACTGCAACAGTGATATAAATAATAAACATTCTATTGTCTACTAAACGCAGAACTGCTGTGAGCGATTACCCGACAACTTTGATTAGAAATTCATCTTTATGTGTGCGCTCTAAACATCAAGATATTTGAGCGATATTTTTATGCATTTTTGCGTATATTTATTGTTGATTGCACATTGTGTGATTACTAATTTAAGACATCTCTTCACATGAAACGATTCCGTTAAAAAGTTTTTTGTTATTCGAATAATTATTTTTGAATCCTTAAAAAGTTTGTTTTAAAGACTTGCAAAATATTTTGCAAAAAAATAAAATTCAAAAAATAAGGTTCCCCAATTTTTTCGGATCTTTTGAAATCAATTCCTTGTAAATATTATTTTTTATTGAATTTATTTATAACGTTGCAATGTTTTAGATTGACAAGGCATTTTTTTTTTTTTTTTTATTATTATTATGTAATTTATTAGATTTTTTCAAGAGTTATTTAGTATTATTTAGTATATCTTAGACTTAATTTTCTGTTTTAAGTAATCCGAAAAATAAACTTTTGTTTTTGAAGAGTTCTTCATGACGGTGATATAAATACATTAATGGTGTAAACTAGGTTTTATAAACCACATGAATTATCTTCCCAATAATAATTTGGCCAAAAATACTAATTCCAAGAGAAAATTTTTGAATAGATATAACGATATTATAAAACTAGCTGTATAGCCGCTAAGAAAAGTCAAAAGAAATTTGTCAGATTCAATTTTAACGTGGGGCCAACAATTAGCTTTTGGAACTAATTTATTATAGAAGGGCTCACAGGTTTGGTTAAAATTTTCTATCTTCAGAAAATTATTAGTAAAAACAAATTTAGAGGACCGGGGCATTGATCCCCGTGCCTCTCGCATGCTAAGCGAGCGTTTTACCATTTGAGCTAAATCTTATTACCAAAGTATGTTTAAAAAAATTATTTTATAATATCGTTCTGTTTGCTCATTCCTTTAAAAACGACAAATCAAAAATGATATTGAGATAATTATCTTCAAAATATCGATATCGTTCCTTCAAATTTTTCGTTTCATGACAGTTGCCATAGCGGTGATCAATGAAAATGCTTGATTAAAAATACCGTAGGAAATCCGTAAAAAAAAAAAAAATTGCAAAAATAAGAAATTTAAAGAGATTATTATAGATATGTTTTATCTTAAATTTTGTATCAATACATGTAATTTTATTGTTTTTTCTTGTGAAAGTTCAAACCTGTAAAATATGTTGCTTGACTGAATATAATATTTCTCTAAATTAGCTCAACGCCACGTATTGTTTCATCAAACTTTAAAAATGTTTTTGAGATTAAAATAATTCCCTAAAATAAATAAACTACTTGCCAGTACAAACACTTTAGTAGAAGTTATAGGAATATTATTGTCCTTACTCAAGTTTTATACTTTAAAAACTCTTTTTTGGAAGAAAAGAGAATATAACAATAGGAAAGTTCCATTCAAAGTGTCATACTGCATGTCCTGTTGAATGGTTGGTCGTTTCATTTCCTCTACCGCAAGGTCAAATTCCATTTAATTTTTTTTCTTATCTCATTTTGCAGAGCCAAAACTCATTTTTAAATCCAATTAAAGCTTAAAATTGGTAAAATTTCAAAATCACAAATGTTCTCAGAATTTTTCAAACACGCAGATAAAGTTTTACTTCATTGGAAAACTTATAAATGTGGCTAACAGAATCTTCCAAAAATTATTGAACGGATTGCGTCGTCTACTCTGTAATATTAAACGCGTGCTACAAATGCACGATTTTTGTTAGCAAGACCACAATTTTTTGCCTACCGTTACCCCTGTTCATCTGAGATTTACATGCTGGTCAGATCTTTCACTTATAATTACATTGCCTAATCACCAGTATATGAAGTATTAAAAATGGACTGACAACGGTAGTTCAAACCAAGTGCTCCATCATACCAGTGATATCAGTAAATGGGCACCAATGCCTCATGCTTGACATTAGTGATTGGGAGCGACTATGATTACAACCCATGACTCAGCTGGAAATAAAGCAATTTGCTTTTTGCTGGTTTTACCAAGTAAAATTTGGAAGTTACTTTGAAACCTTCCATTAGATTAGATTACATAACCAATCTTTTCAAATAAAAGCATAAGGTCAAGAGCTGAAAATGAGAAAGTTTCATCAAAATTTTATCGGTAAAATTATGGCTATATTTGCATCATTTTTCAGCTTTATAGTTACATATAGAACTATCATATGTCGATATTGTGTTATCGTGTGCAAAATAACAAATTTTTGATTCATCAATAAATATTAATAAATTCACAAATATATTAAGGGTGAACATCACTAGAAATATCTCAAACAATAAGTACGCTAAAGTATCAACCGTATAAGTATTTATATATAAAAAATGGTTAAATAAAATACTATTACATTTTTGGTGGTTGTCATGGTAAGCAAGTATGAAAGGTAAATACAATAAATTTCAAATTTTCGCCGGACAAAAGTTATACATGTTGGTGCATTAATTTACATAGTTTTCCGCTGAAAAGTGATTGATAATAGGTCAATGTACAATGTGAGTGTAAAAAATTTCAACTTTTCTGGCCTTTTTTTTCACTTTTTGGATGCGCAAATATATTTATAAAAATAGTTTTTAAAATATCAGCAAAATTATTTCTAGAATGAAAATCGTGGATTTTTTTTTACAATCATTTTATAAGTACAAGTGAAAGGAAACTATACTGAAAATTTCAAATGATTAGCTCTTGTGGTTCTCTAGATAAAGTTTCCGGGACATTCAAAAAAATTTAAATACAAAATTAATAAGAAACTAAAAAGGCCTATCAAATCTGAAATAAACTGGTTTATAAGTAAATTCTAAAGCTTTAAAAACTTCCAGTTTTTTACAATACACCTTCATTTTCAATATCTACATCATCTTTTTTGTATTTTTGCCCGTAAGTATCTTACGTTGCGTCTTGTTTTTCTCTTTGCTATTATACTTTGGCAATGAAATTCTGTTTGCGTTTAATTTTGAACATCCCTGTAATGTATATATTCCTGGTATAAGACTAAGTTTTTCTAAAGTCAGGATACGCTTTTTCACTAATGTTAAAATTAGATACTGCGTTATATGTACCAAACTCCAGTTGGGTTAGCGAGACAAATTTTCTTTATGGCAAATGTTCCCATATTAGGGAGTTAAAACTTTCGTTTTGATTCTGAGTCTTACCATGAAGACATTTCTCAAGGTGCTCATCTTTACTAAGCCTTTCTAATATAGCTTTAAATTTCATAAATATGACTATAGGCATACCTGAACCATGCTTATTATAAGTCGTGGTGTTCTCAGCTTTGTTGCGGTTAAATTTACACCATGACTTGTTACCGGTAAGGCAGTGCGGATAATGCAAACTGTTCGTTTTTGAGGAAGCAACATGGTACAGACTGGCAAGAGTACCTGCTTTCATAGCTTTTAAATTTCCAGCATTTTGCCTATTAGCTATTCCAAAATAATTTTGCAGTTTATCAATGGCTGCATTTGTCAGACGACCGCGTCCACCAAGACCTTTAACATATTTTTTCAAATTGCATAGCCTATTACCAACACATTTCTGATAATATCCAACACATATGTTTTTCATTACTTCGTCTGAAAATCCGATGCATTCCAATTGATTTCATTCCCGGAGCAGAGCCTTTATAATTCAGATTGCATTCATGAGCATTTCTCCAACTAGCATATTCAATAGGATCTATCTTTTCAAAATTAGCATTTAATATGCAGCCTTTACAATATCTACTCAAAGGTTCTATATCAATAACCTTCCCATTGTCAGTTGAAATTATTGTCGCAACTCCATTCAAAGACGAATATCCACGACGTTGCCATGATCCGTAACATGAGACAATAATGTTTAGTACTTTACTAAAGTCCCGTTCATCATTATCCCCTGTGGTTGATGAATTTTGTTTAAGTTGAAACACTGCATCAACCATAGTTTCAGATGCCACTTCTTTCACAGCAGCACAACTTTTTTACAAGGATGCTGTAATTCTTCTCGGTCATAAGCAAAGTGAACTTTTGGATTCCTGCATAACCCAGGCCCTATGCCCTATGATCTCATAGCATATACAGTCCTCAAGTTAATGTCAAATGTCTTTACTTTTGTTTTCTCGCCTTCATGGGATTAACCAGAGGAATAAGATTGTTTTTGGTATCCTTAATCATTACACGTCAAAAATATCAACGACACTAAACCTTTTTTTGATTTAAAGTCTTTTTCCAAAAGTACAAAGTTTTTGCAGCAATCTGAGCACAATATTGACTGAAAAACTTCACTCAATACTTCAACATCAATAATTCTATAACCTGCAAGTTTACTTGAGCATTTGATATTGATGGATTGAATGTTTTCAACAGAGATAGGATTTGGAGACAGTGAGGCGTTGTGTAATTCATTATTTTCACACTATTTACAATATTATCTACAGACTTCTTTAAATTATAACAAAGCGATCTTTTTTTCTTCTTATATATCATCGCTGTAGCAGTTTCTACAAGAAAATCACATAAAACGAGAATAATTCTGTCAGTTTTGTAATATCAGCAATGTGACGTAATTATTACATAACAGGAAGCTTTCAAGATTTCAAAAATCTGTGAGAATTTATCCAATGAAACTGCAACAAGAATTTTTATGGGAAGTTTCTAAAATATTATATACGTTAAATAGTTGACAAATTTAGACTTTTGCATTCGGAAATCAACATGAATATTTTTACTTTCAGTTTCCTAAATGATGAAAGTAGTTAAAACACCAAAATAAAAATTTGATTTTTGAAGATTTTCCTGGGATGTACTCCCTTAGGGGGAAACCCCCACTAATGGTCATATTTGTACTAAACTTATGAAATATATAACATATATGAGGTAAATATTTAAAATCAACCAAAAAACTGATAGCCGGTTATCATCGTAACCCGGAAAAAGTCCTAAAAATAGTGTTACGCGGGCCAAAATTCAAAATAGCTCGTAACATCTATTGCAACGATTTTTCCGCAATATCGATTTTAAACGGCTTCTGCATACAATAACAGAAACTTTCAAAAAAAATATCTCGCTCAAAGTTTGAGAATTTTTTTTTAAACAATAATTAGAAAAAATGATAAGTAGAGCCTAATGCAAAAATCTTTGATATCATTGTATAGAGTTTAGTAAAAACATTTCATGCAAACGGATATCAAAGTAGAGCAGCGGGCGCGCGAAAAATGAAATTCTAA
Source organism: Euphysa ruthae (assembly GCA_035046665.1). Lineage (NCBI taxonomy): Eukaryota > Metazoa > Cnidaria > Hydrozoa > Anthoathecata > Corymorphidae > Euphysa > Euphysa ruthae. The sequence continues at coordinate 4,032 of JAUZNK010021869.1, read as the reverse complement.
AGAAATTAAGAAAAAACAAATATTATAATAAACTAAGTAAACATATTAGAAATATATAAAATCTTTTAATTTTAAACAGTTTAAATCCATCTAGAAATCACCTGTTTCATATAAGTTTTCTTCCTTTATCTATGCTTTGTCACTTTTCGTCAATGTTCTACCACGTATAGTCTTGCGCTAAAGTTTATTGGTCTCCTTACTATTATACTTTGTACGGAAATGTCACTTTTTGTTCAGATTATAACACCTTCTTGGAGTAAATATACCTGTGATCATGTGCAATGCTTCAAATGTTAATGCTTTTTTCCAATATTAAAGTTTGCAACAGCATCATAGACTCAGACTCCGGCTGGTTGAATGCGACATATTTATTTACTTTCGGGCACGCATTCCCAGATCGTGGCATTAAAACTTTTATTAGCGTTCTGAGTTTTGCCATGTAGGTATTCTCAAATTGCTTATCACCAGCAAATGCTTCGAATAGGTTTAATTTTGAACACAACATCAAATGGAAATCGAGGACCAGGCCCATATGTATCATTACCGTTAGCTTTATCGCTGTTGTATTTGTACCAGCTATTTTTTCTGAGCAATGCGGAAAGTGCAAGTGGTAGAGAGAGGCTAACGTTCCAACTTTCATTACTTTCAAATTTCCTTTGTTTTGTCTAACTGCCACCCAAAAATAATTTTGTAAACGATCTACCGTTGTATCAGTTATTCGGGTTCGATCATCTAAATTATTTGCTCTTTTATTTTTTTAAATTACATGCTTCCGGTAATAGCCAACACGTTCCAGCATTTCTTCTAAATCGTCAAAAACCTAATTAAAAAAAGGATAAAAAATTAGTGACGCGCTTAGTTAACGAGCCGTGACAGGCCAAAAATAGGATAGGAGAGGCGGGCTTTTCTCCTGAACGATAAATTATTAATATTTTTTTAAATTTTGACTAACGATTTATAAGTTTATGATTTATAACAGAAAAACTCTCTTCCAAAACTCAAACTCTATTGAAACTGGTCTAAGTGACTGTCATCATTTAATGTATACTATGCTGAGATCTAAATACTTGAAAATGCCTCCTAGTATAGTCACATACAAAAACTTAAAAGAATTGGTATGAAGAATTTTGAATTAGAATTTAGTAATTATTTTTTTACTTCTAGTCAGACATTTAACTAAATTTATTACGATACTATTTTTAAGAAAGTATTAGATAAATGCGCTCCAGTCAAAAGTAAGATTATAAGGGAAACAATAAACCTTTCGTTTCAAAAATTGTCAGGAAAGAGCTCAAGAAACGAGCTCAATTTTAAAATTGCGCAAACAAGTCTGGCAAACAATGTGATTTAGAAGCTTATAGAATCCGTCGTAATTATGTTGTTAATCTCATTCGTAGAGAGAAAAAAAAAATGTTTTCGCAATTATAACATAAAAGTAGGACAGAAATCGTTTTGGAAGGCATGTAAACCACTTTTATCCCCTAAACCTATTATTAATAGAGAACGAATACTTCTTTTTGAAAATGGTCATGTTATTTCTGACGAAAAGAGCGTAGTTGAGATATTTAACAATTACTTTGCCAACAATACAAAATCTTTAAATATTGGACCATGGAATCCTCATATTGAACATAACCCTTTGATGTCAGATTCAGTTTTTGAGTCTCATCCATGTATTAAGGCAATCCATATGAATTTTCCCCGCAATACATAAGAAACATATAAATCTGTCAACAAACTAAATCCGAACTAATGTGGGATAGTTTTCCTTAAAAGATGTGCCATACATTCTTGAAAATTCTTTTATCTTGAATCTCCCACCTGCAAGAATATCTAGTAATGGCACAATCTCACTTATTTTTAAAGCGTGTTTTCTTTGGAATAGTCTCCCCCTACGCTACGAAATCTTTTCCTTATTTTAAATCAACTATTAAGACATGGATTTGCAAATCATGTACATGTCCAATATGTCGTTAATTAGTTCTTTGTGTGTTTTTGTTTTATTGTTAATTATTTTATAATTTACATATAAAAAAATTTAAAAATTTGTTGGTCTATATTAGTGTTTATCAATATATCCTTACATTCATTTTCAACTATGTAAGCGTTACCAACGTTAAATAAATAAATGAATGAATGAATGAGTTTATTAACTACTTCTACCAAAAGCTAAGAATTTGGGCTAAAAGTTGTCAGTTTATGGTATTTTACCTTATTTATGAAAAATTGGGATAAATCGGGTAAACGAAATTATCCGTAACTATTTTCAAAATTTTTTTATCTAAAAAAATTCTTGGTGGTAACTGTTTTAAATAAGTATGTCAAATTTTTCCAAAATCGCAGTAACAAATTATTAAAACACAACACTGATGATACCCCAACACTAAAGGAGATTCTCTCAACAAAAAAAATCTTTTAGGCACCGCTTCCAAAATATTTGGTTCAATGATTCGTTGGGGTTTTGTGCTTTACCGTTTAGACATTTCTGAAAAAGAGCATCACTATTAAGGTTTTTGAACATTGGTTTGATAATTTCTCGAACCGCAGTTGGAATTGAAACCTTTCCCTTATAGGCTGATTTTCCAGTTTTTTTATCAACCTGGAATTGGTACCAGGAATCCTTAGTACGCAGACAAATTTGATGACGTGTTACATCATTCGCGCTTTACGAGTAATGAAAGAGAACAGGAGCTACTGAATAATTCATTCTGTACAAATCATCCTTATTCTGCCTTATGCCGTCACTTAACATTCTTCTATGCTTTTTTCTTCAAATTCCGCAATCGGGTACCAACTCGATTTGAACGAAGCCGATACGTTCATCCATTTTTATAAGAAAATCTCCGTACGGTTTCGCAAAAACACCGGTACTAAATGACCTACTATCTCCACCACCAATAAATGCTGTGTAACGTTTTATTTTTATTTTTTTTATTTTTAGTTTCAGATAGTTGAAATAGCTTCAAAGCTCTAGCAGATCCCATCGATTCTGCAGACCCGGTATGTGTGGTTTTACATTGTCAGTCATATACGACATGGATTTCTTCATAATCTTCTGGATGTGTTTGCTTTTTACCTCCATAAAAACATAATCATAAATATAATCTGCAGGAATTTTTTTCAATTTGAAAATACAGACATTGTGTCGCTTTCTATCGATACAGCAGCGATTACTCCGTTAATTGATGCATAGCCACGATCCATCGAATCCGCACATAATGTCAGCAGAAGATGTTTCACCATCAAGTATCAACTCATCAGCTGCAATTTTCATATTTCTATTGAGTAATATATCATAAACATATAGTAAATTGTGTATAGTAGAATTATAGCTAGTTTTTTTTTATTGAAGGCTTCATGTTCATTACACCGCAAAACTTTTCATGCGCTGACACATCTTTACCCATTTGGCGAAATACAACAACAACCCGTGTATGAACATCAAATGGCTTTCTGTCCCCACCTTCTTTACGTTATTTCTTGAGGTCACTCCTTCTTCTTCATCATCTACAAGGGGCTCAATAATTAATTTTCTACTGAGAGTAGAAGAATAACAAATCTATTTTCCAATAGAATTCATTGCAAGAAACCAAATAACTGATACTTAACCCAAATTTCCTTGTCGAATCACACGCCAATCAAATGCTTTCACTACACTTTGGACACTTCAATGTACTTATTACATCTGCTAGGAGAGAAAAGTTCATTATGAAGTTAAAGTCCTGATGAACATCTTCCTCATCAATATTCAACTTTTTTTAAGAAGCTGAACGACTGGTTGGTGCTGTTGTTTTGGAATTCGATGCAACTTTGGAGTTCAATGTGGAATTCTTTGTATATTGGTTTCCCCTAACTTTGATTTATCAGAATGAGCTCTTTTTGAAAACTGCTTTTTTTTATCCTCCCATTTAGATTTTAATTTAATCGTTTGAATAAAAAATAAGAAATATGATTTAGATATAATTTAACATTTCTTTTAAATGTAGTGACGCTTTTTGATTCTTTGATTGAATTATTATCTAGGTTGTTCCA
>JAUZNK010021858.1:0-20613 GCA_035046665.1 Euphysa ruthae | reverse complement strand
ATATTTCATACATTTTTAAACATTTCACTACAGCAGAATAATTAAAAAATATATACAGCAATTACCAGATTGTAATAGAGCTTATATATTGGTTTATCAACTCATAGATGTCACCGGTATTATCAACATAGACACAGTGTCCGAGCCTGAGAACTAGACCACTGTATTGGGTGCCGTATAGACTTTTTTAATCTCTTCACTCATTATGAATATAATTCTATTTTCAAGAATTGTGTGTAATCAACATTTAAGACTCACTGAAAAAAATTACAATAAGCTGGTAGGGGAATTTAGTGTGGGGTTGGTCTAATTATTTTACATCAAGCAAAAAAGATTAAAACACAAATAATTGAAGTTTTTAGATAACTTTGATTTCAAAAAAACTATACTATAATTTGCTACGTATTATCGCTGGTTCGAAATTTTGAAACAAACACTCATGTCCAAAGAATTTATTAAACCGAAATAATTAATGAATCAAAATTTGATTATGAGGAGGCTCTAAAGACTCTAATGCGAATTGTTGGGCTAAAATTTAATCCCAAAAAACTTCTCTGTCAGGCTTTGTTTGGGAAATGAAAGTGAAAAAAAAATCACTTCAAAATTATTGTGGTGACCATTTTGACTACGAATCAAATCACAAACCATTTTTTATGAAAACCAAGGAAGAATGATTGACCAAAAAACCAGAATTGATATCGAATTGCAGCCATTAAAATAAATTTTAATGTAATTTAATGTAATTGTTATAATGTTGCTTTAAAATCTATTTCATAACAAAAAAATTAATAGCAGGATTCTTTTTAATTTCGACATTTGATTCATTTGCATGATAATTTAGTACCTAATCTAACGATATAGAAAATAACGTTTTTTTATCGAAAAACTTTTTTAAATTTTTGGGTCATTAACTATTTTTGAAGAATTAGATGAAACATTGCAAATATGTTGTAACTTTGTACTTAATTAGAGATTTCATTTGTTTCTGAGTTGATTATTTTGTAGAATAGTTATGTTGCGTGAGTTGATAGATGACATTATATTTGGCAGGCAGCTGTAGCTAATTTTGACTGTTTTTGTTGAATATCTTGTGGAACTTGTGCGTGGAGGGGAAATGTTTTTTTTTTATTTTTCGTGACGATTGTTGCTGTTTAGGGGCTCTATTATACTTTATCTTGGCTTTTTAAATGCTTCTTTATATGGAGAAATGCTTTCTTAAAATACGTTTTCATTTTCAGATAAGTTTGATATATATATATGTATATATATTATATACGCTCTTCGATTGACAGTGGAAGTTGCTTTATGATGCTCGGGGGATGGTTTGAACTTTTGTTTTTGTAAAGAATTTTGCTATCAAGTTTAAAGTATGGTTTTTACGTAGAGTTTTTAAAAGTTATATCAAGGAAATTTGTAATATTTGTGTTACAATCTGTTGTTACTTCTACATAGCTTTTTTTTGAAGTTTTGCAAATATCTTTTTTTATTCTTTCTGTCTGTGTTTCACATTCATTTTTAAAAATAACAAGTCCATCATCTCTATATAAACCGAAGGTGCTTAGGTCGTACTTGTTTTTTTTTTTTTTGTTATATTTTTTTTTCTTTCTCTTCTTCAATTTTTACAAAAGCTTGAGCGAAGTTGACAGCGTTTTTTAAGAATGTTTCAATAATAGAAGGGTAAAAATTTTTACATTGAAAGAAAGAAATTTGTATTGTTTTTTTTTTCGGAATAATTTTAAACCACGTGACTATTTCAGCAGCGTTTTTCAGTTGGTTGATTTTTAACGTTGTTTTGAGTTGCTTGTTTACTTTGTCTAAATAATTAATTCTTCCCAGTCTGTTTTAACAGGGTCTATTAAACGCACAGTAGGGTTATTTAAGAAGTATTGCTTATGATCTTTTAGAGTGATGAAAGAAGGGGTTTCTGCTTCAATTTCAATACACTCGAGTATCGGCCATCTTCGAATATGGTTTTGCCGTTTTTTTAAATAATAATTTTTATATTGTTGTTGGTTTTTTTATATTTTGAAGTTATTGAATCATGGAACAATTTTTCGTATTCTACTTTGTTAATTTTATATAAATTGGACGTTTTATAAGCAGGAATTAACACGCTTTGAGATTGCTCGATTGTGTTCTTGTCTTGTATTAAAATGCGTTGAAAATATTTCAGAGTATCACTGAAATTAATATTTCTTATTAACACTAGCAGTTCATTTCCAAATGGAGTAAGTTCTTTTACTGGTTTTGGGTAGTTTGAACTTTTTAAACCGTACTTTTTTTTGGTTGTTCTTGAATCTTTGCTCTCAAAATATATAGCTTCCCAGCGTAGTTTCTTTATGAATGCTTCAGTTTTACCAATCAATGTTGTAAAATAACATCTTCTGCTTGGAATCGGAATATTCTTTACGGAATATTTGTGGTTTGTTTTCTCCATTGTGTCAACGAGTCCTAGAGTACTCAACAACTTTACTTCGAGAGATTTAGTATATAATCTATACAATTTCTTCTTTAATTTAGAGTGCTCGATATCAATGGTGTAGATACAGTAATACATTATGGTTGAAAGAGAAAACACAACTTATTTTCAAATCTTCATACCGTGCTGGGAATCTTCAGTTGGTAATAAGTTTATAATAATATACAAATTTAATACAAAATTATAATAATTTTACGAAAATTCCGTTAAAATTTATATAAATATATATATATATATATATATATACCTGCAAGTTAAAATGATCTTTACTAGGCAGTGACGTCAATGTTTTGTGTCACTTCCACATACAAGCTTCACAAGATATCCAACAAAAACACAGTCAAAATTAGCTACAGCTTCCTGCCAAATATAATGTCATCTATTAACTCACACAACATAACCATTCTACAAAATAATCAACTCAGAAACAAATTAAAAGCTCTGCAACTGTAATAACAAAATGTATTGTCTACCAAACAACCACTATCTCGTAAAAAGCATAATCTACAAAGCCACACTTACTCCAAACGACCCAATCAAATCTAAAAGGTTTATATAAATCAGTGCAAAACATCATTTAAACTTAGATTCTTGAACCATCTCTCTTCTTTCAAAATCCAAATGCATAGAAACAAAACCGAGCTGTCCATAGAAGTTGTGAAGTTAAAAGAAGCAAACAAAAATTAAACGGTCAAATGAGAAGTATTAACCGTAAAAACAAACCACGAAATCCTGCAACGTATGAAAAAGTTTGAGATAATGTTTTATAAGCGCACCAATTTACTAAATAAACGTAATGGAATTTCCACAAAATGTAGACACCAAAACAAGTTAAACTTAAATTTTGTTTCACTCAAATCAATGTAAGTTTTTACTGGATAATATGTATTTTTTGACGAAATAGACGCTTCATATACTATGTTTAGTGGTTAATCGAGAGGGCAGCTGTTTATAATCGTTGGTTTTCAGCATCGTGTTTTGGATGGCTAACGCTTTTGTTATGCGTGTCAATAATGCTTTTCATGTTTGAGTTACAACTATAATCAACTTTCACGCTATGTAATATAAATAGCTATACTCTCGATCAACAACACCTAACACCAAACATTGTACATGAAGCGTTTATTTCGTTAAATAATACAAATTATCCAGTGAAAACTCATATAGATTTGAGCGAAATAAAATTTAAACTGAGATATGCTAACAAAAAAAAATCATTTAGAAATGAAAAATATAAAAACGACACGGAGCTTTCAAAGAAATAGTGAGACATGTAGCTTACTTGACTCTATATTTCTGGTAACGTGGTCATAAATTTCATTAGAATTAATGAGGAATTTTTTAAAAGATAATCGAAAACTAAGAGACAATTTTGAAAGTATAAAAAATCAGGAAAAGTCAGGATCTTTAGTTCTGAGAAATTAGCTTGAATATGAGATCTAAATGGCGAAAAGGTAATGATTCTGATAGCATTACGTTATCAAAAGGTCATTGCATAAGTTCACCACGACAAATGAAAACTACGTCTGCTAGTTACCCGAAAAAATTGGATTTGTTATTTTAAAAAGAAAAGGGATCAAATCAAACCGTTAAAGAGTATACAGTTGATCGACAAACAGTACAAAAAACATTGTGTGGTCTTTGTTATGGATTTCCTAACGGAATTGCAACTCAAGAAAACGCTTATCAGCAGTATGTTGGGCCAGCCTTTATTAACAAATTATTAAAGGGTCAGTCTTTTTTTAAATATCTACCTAATGAATATTACAGAGATGCGAAAATCGAAGAAAATAGCTTTGATAAGTTACCTCAAGAAACCAACAGTTATCTAGTCTGAAAATTATGTACATACCAGATTTTATGACAGAGAATAATAAAAGTCTTGCACCAAAACAAGCAAAATTTGATAGCAAAGAGCCAGATGAAACGACAACATCTGTTATTGCGTTCCCCCTTCTGATCAATTAGTTGCAGAAAAAAATTAACAAAAAATTTTAAAGCAATTGTGGGTGCTGATAATTCTCACCAAAGATATCTGCAGACTGGGAGTACATACGAAGCGAACCACTTAATGAACTAAAGATACCTGGATTTTTTACTATGGTTTTTCCTACAATATTTATTAATGGAAGCAGTGGTATAACAGTTCTTAAATCAATTGATGTAAATTTTAATGATTTATTGAGCATATTTATTTCACACAAGGTAATCGTGTCTAAAAACATCCATTTTTAAAATTTGTTCTGCTCAACTTGAAACTTAGAAAACAAGCACTCACTCAAGGCTCCTATTTGATGTCACAACAACTTAATGACTAACATTTTATAGTTGAGCAAAATAAACAATGCTTAGAGTGATGATAGTATTCCACCCAAAATCATCAGTGTAGGTGCTAATTTGGAAAATATTCATCCCTATTGAAGAGAACGTAAACGAGAATTGGATAGAATTTTTTATTACCGTTTAATATAGCATGGTGGTATGCCAGCCTATTGTCATACAATGAGTTGTGCGGAGTATCATTGCCAACCTTTGTTGCAGCTTCTTTCAAAGTATTACGCTAAAGTGACTGATCAATGTGAAAAAAATATGAGAGACAAAATAGAAGTTGACTTCCATTTCAGACGCCAAATAGTTTTTCAAAACTTACATATTGTCACCAAGAGTTTTAATGCCAAAACAATCAATATTATGCAACTTTCATGAAAGAAACACTTCAATACAGTGAGGAGTATGGTGGAGGTACAAATTTACTAAATTTTAAGGGACCATTCACAGTCATACTGTTTCTAGCTTGTGCAGACTACATAAATATTGGACGACCATTAAATCATTCAACTAGATGCATAAAACGTGTTGGCTTTAGTGGGTTTCTTATGTTTAATACTTCTGGAAAAGAAGGCATGTTGACAAGAAAACTCCGTTAGACAAGTTTTTAAGCTGTGAACGACGAGAAAAAGAGCCTAATATTTCACTTTGGAACTGTCAAAAAATGTGATTGTTATATTAGTAATAAATGTGGGGTTGATCATACTCCATTTTTAATAGTGTATAAATGACTCCCGATTCCAATTCCCAAAACACGGTAGTTCTCCGAAGAGTCCTTCAATACCGCCGTGTCGCAGCCGCTTGTTGAGCCGTACCATAGATGCGTCAATTGAGAGAGCAATGAGCCGTTATTATTTTGAGAAATACATCCATCAGGTACAAGAGTTATGTTTTTCTGTACAGATCTTTGCTCTGCTGTGTCACATTTAGGGCCAGGAGCACCAGCAAGTCCACTCTTATCGGGTTTTTATTTAGGAAAAAAAAAGCCCAGCTCTCATTTAGGCCCAACTGACTCGTTGCGCGGCATTAATATCAAGCGCAATTATGTTCATCATTTCTTATATTTCAGCTGCGTTTGGGTATATTAGTCCGCATCTAAATTGCAAACGTAGGTCGATATAATGTGCATGAGATAGATCAACTATGAGGGATCTATATTGTTCAAAGATCGAGTCGTTATAGACCTCCATAAAGCGATTTATAGCGCAGGGCTAATTTCACAATCACAGCTGTGGAATGCTTTTTTGTAGGCTGGAAACCGATAGAGACAAACAGAGTATATTTGTGAACGCTGACGCCGTGTATCTTCATTTCTACAACACCAATAAGATACGAGGGTTAGTGTAATCTTGTGGTGGTGACTTCTATCTCCGATCCGATGGCCGAATTTCGTCAACCGCTCTGCCTCTTCTATCAGATCATCCACAATAAGAATGTTATTTTTTTCGGGTGAACTCGATTGGCTCTTCGGGAATAGCAGTGTAAGTCGTAACCGCAAGGCCTTTGTCTTTGAATGATGTTATTACTTTGCGATACGCTGGGTGATAGGTCGGTAAGGTATAGCACTTCATACTGTGACTGTGAGTTGAGTAAGAGTTTCTGGATGAACGTTGATCTTCCGCACATTGTCGGTCCACATATTAGAATCCTCACTGGATGCTTTGGTAGGCAAGTATCTAGTACCTGGATTTCCATTTTAACGCTATATTTATGTGAAGTTATGTATACGTTAACACATAGTGCGTTTAAATGAGTACCGATATATGAAAAAAATTCAAGTGTTCCCACGGCCGATCATCTCACACTTTTTTTGGAAGCAGTGGTGAACAAAACTGCCAAACCAAAAACGAAAGCCTATTCAACTTCGACCAAATATAAATAAACGATCTCTTAAAAAAAGCAGGACAAAGCAATATTTCGCCATGAGTATGTCCAGGAAAAACGAGAAAAGGTGAAAAAGGCAATTTAGCGTCAGGCACCATTAAAGAAGAAATTGGCTGAACTAGGTGGAGACGATTCTATAAGCCAATATCGGAAGCTAAAAGAAAGATTTCGACAATGCAGGCAGACAAGCATTAACTAATAAATCTGTCAGTTACGGCATAGCAAGGCAAGTGTTAGATCCGTCAATTTCCACAAGTAAAATGGAGAGGCTTGCCGATATACGCCTTAAGTTGCAAGGCAGGAATGTAGGATCAAACGAACGAGGTGAAATTGAAATCGATGTCACCCAATTCAAGATAAAACCTCGTAACAGCTCTCCGCTATTTCGTTAGTGGCTCATAATGTTTCAAAGGACAGAATCCACCTGGAGCTGAAGAACCCGATAAAATGGTTCAGCAGCAGGGGTAGCCTCTTGGAAGTTTCTCAAGAGCATTCGGCCAATGTTAAGGAGTCGAAAGATTAGATCTAATGGATGAATACTAAGCACCCCTAGAATGCCAATGACTCTACCAATAAAAAGTAAGTCAAGTTTTGAACCACTATCATCCGATAAAGGAGTCTCAGTTGATTCGCTGGCTGAAAATTTTGTTGAGCATCTGACCACGAGAGATAGTGACGACGAAATAAAGCAAAAGCTGTTGGGTATTGTGCCACAATATATGTCTACACATTTTTTGTGGCACAGTTGTAAGGTATTCACTTTCAACCACGGCATCTATTATCTGCCTTCAGCGTTTGGTATAATCTGGCCTAACGCACATCTAAATGAAAAACAATTAGGGTTTCGAATGGGAGAGAGTGTAGATTTACAATCACCAATTATATATCTACGCGAAGAAGAGCAACGAGAGCCATAGGGTCTTCCACTTGTGAGTATAAAACTGTCCTGGCCTACATTAGTATTTGCTAATTGTTTATGTACGTGACGAAGGTTGGCTTAAAAACTTTTCCATACTCTGAGTATAAAAAGCCCTAACCCGCCATGGTATGAATATCAAATTCGATCTTTGGATTTTTATATGCCAAATAATACTTTATAATGGATGCAAAATATTTTCAAATGCTGTGAAAATGTTTCCAGAATACATAACCATAACTGCAATTTGTCTGTGATTAATCTATTGTTTGCTAACAAACTGCAACGAGTCATAATTTCAATTTACTTATGAGGAGAGGTGCTAAAATAAGCTGATTAGTTACATTTATATTTACTTTAGGGTTGTCAGCTATATATTATATTTGGTTCGTTATCTTTTACAGTAATTGTAATTTTGTTTAACAGGGATTTGACTTTCCCGGGTTTTTTAAAAAACTGTATATAAAAATCAGATCGTTGTTGAGTCAATTTATTTTAGATAATATGTATTACAAACTGTTGTGTTTTAGCATAATATTGGTCTTGAATATGCATTTTTTGGAAGTTTGAAACGTGTTCAGTCACATGCCTGATTTAAACTAATAAATTTCTAGAATCCCAAGAATAAGGCTAGAAAACATTGACAGTACTCCACCGGGGATACTGCTTAATTAAAATTTAATGTTATAATGTCTTTCTATGGTAATAATTTCAAATTAAGCCTTTTTCCACAAAATTTTGTCACTTTTATCGTTTAGAAAAAGGAGAAAACGAAAGCCTGAAGTTTAAGGACTTTTGTCAGTTGAAGGCTCCCCAAGGTGCGTTCTGTTCAAGCAGAACATACAAGTTGTGGGTAGATTCAGAGGGGAAGAGGTGGTAAATATGAGATGAAGATGAAGAAATGAAGACAGAAGAAATGAGAAGACAAAGATAGAGATGGATAACATTGTGGATGTTAATAGCATTGGAAGTAGGAAACTGTACATCCACAAAAAGCGATATTACAAAAAATTTATTAGTACAGTTATAAATGCTCTGTCTCTGTCACTTCATCTTTTTTTTTTTTGTGCTACTTCACTTCGCCTTTATTTACCTACAATTTGTATGTTTTCTTTGAACAAAATGCATTTTGTCTTTCTTTCAGGTTGCAAAACACCTTAAACTGTTGAAAGGTTAAACGAATTTTTCACACTTTTTACAACGAAAGTATAGCTTTTTACGACAACCAACTCATTATTATAATGCTTGAAAAATAATGTATTGTTCTAATATTCAAATTAATGGGATTTTTAATGGTCATCCATAGTGATGACGGACGACAATGAAAATATTGTGTTATATACCTACCATTTCTTTTAGTTTATGCCCTGAAATTTAATTTTTATGTGTTATTTTATATCTTTGTATCTTTAATTTCTATCTAATTAGTGCTATAAACTTGCATAATTAGTGCTATAAACTTGCATAATTAGTGCTATAAACTTGCATAATTAGTGCTATAAACTTGCATAATTAGTGCTATAAACTTGCATAGCGACCTTATATTAAGTCACTTCTCAAGGCATGAAAAAGTTAACCTTTCGTAAAAGTTGTGATATCTAGCTACTTTAATAAACTTTTTCGAATTAGATCAAATTAACGTCTTAAAATATACGCTAACTTTGTATGGAATAATAGATCCGTAAATTTGAGTTTCAGAAAATGTGCTTTTCTTTACCCAGAAGCGTCCTGAAAGACGACGGAGATAGATAAATAGATTCTTTACCCTTTTAGGTTTGAGACAAAAATTTTAATATTTGACCTCTATTACTCAAACAAGCATTACAAAGTTTACAATGAACAAAGCAAACCAAAAAAAAAATGTGTAAAAATCTAAAAATAGCTTGACCTATAATGGCAGATTTCGAAATGAAAACTTAAAAAAAATTTTTTTTTTATGTATTTTTACAGCATATCTCTCCAGGAAATGCATTAAGTTTCAAAGTTTTTTCACAAAAAGTTTTCTATATTTATCAGCTAAAGTATCCAAAAAGTTCATGCAATGAATATGTTCTGTCTGATCAAGCGAGGCTCTGTTCACCGAGTCAATAATGTCCTGATTTATGCCTATGAGTAAATCAAGCTATCTGACCACCTTAGTTTCCATCAAATGTGACTGAAACTTATTCTCACTACATTCTTCGCCTGAATCCAAAACATAATCAGGAATTTGATTTATATCAGTAATCTTTATCGTGGACTAATAAGTATAATTATTGCCAGTGAAATATTTTACTTTGGCTTTTCGTGCTTTCGCAAAAAAAATCAAAAAAGCTATGTTGTCAGGTTTTACAGCTGGAAAAAACCTTTGATCAAAAGTTTTCGTTATTTACAATTGGAAAGTCCAAATCTTGAGCTCTTTCTTGTTACTGTTAGCACCATTAAAATATTTTAGATGGATAGTGATTTATTCAAAGAAAAGGTTCGGCAGTAGGACTCAAAGTTTAATTAACAATAGAGGAAATTGCTCCTGATAGTAAATAGTTGCACAACTTACCCAGGTAGTGCGACTTGAAAGTAATTGATCTATATTTTCTTTCCCCAAACAAGGCATCTATTAACCAACCCAATGATCAAGGAGTGGCTGGAATTTTAAAAGCAAAATACCGTTCACAAATGAGACAGTAAGTCGTCAAGGATGATGATCAGAAACAAATTCATAAACTCAGTATTTTAGATGATGTTACGCTGTTTACATACTCCTACTTTATTTTTATTTTTTAATTTAGTATTTCATCAGAAGATCAAGGGATTTCGAGGTTTCAAAAGACCTGCTCATCAGTGAGTTAATAACGAGTAATCCGTTTACAGAATCAAAATTAGCGTGCAGTCTTCTAACAACTAAAAAATAAATGTAGGGGGTTTCCTGTTTCATTTTGAAATTTATATCTGACTACACAAATCAGTCGCAGTTTTTCATGAAAATTTGAAAAGATTGTTTGGGCATTATAAACTTAAAATTGTACGGTAGGTTCACAGAAAGATTTGAACTCACGACATACCAGTGCAACCTCTAATTCTTAAAGAGATCACGACAGGCTTTCTTTAGATAACCCGCAGAGCTCATAAAAACGGCAACTACAAATTAAAAGAAAAAAATAATTTGATGCATACAGCTCGCTGTTTAATGAAGTGAAAAACGCATTAACTTGAGCTAAGTACAGTTTTTATTAATTTCCTTAATAGTACACGTAAACTAATAATAAAAACTATATACAAAGAATTTTAGAAAAAAAATAAATTTGAACTAATGTATACAAGTAAAGTTTTGTATTTATATTCCAATTGAAAGGAAAAACGATACCATTAACACTTTATTACTCAGATCTTTTGAACATTTTCTGCAAATTGGTATCAAAGGTATAATTGCCATGAAAATAAAACGAAGAGCCGAAATTAAACGCCAGAGGGGTAGTTCGACCTCAAACAGATCATAAAATTCCGACAATGGGAATTCAATACTTTCGATAAAATCTATCTCCGTTACTGAGAATTCGTTTAATAGTTCTATAGATATCGATAACAGATCATAAAATGAAAAACATATTAATCATATAGATATTACCAATATATTAAGTAAAAAATATTTAAAATTAAGAACTTATAGCGCAGTTTATCCATGGTGTCTATATTAAAAGATTTGAAATAAGTTGCTACAAATAGCTCTCTAGTAGTTTGTTAGCTATTCAAAACATAACTTATATTTAACCTTTTTTTTTTTTTTTTTTCTTTTTCTCAAGGTGCTATTATCGTATAGATATAGTTCAAAGTTTTCCTTTTTAAATCGATTGCGATAAGAATAAAAACAAATAAACTAAAGTTTATTAAAACGAATGTAATTGATGTAGTAAATGTAAATGAATGTAGTTAAAATGAAATGTGGGTTCCTATAAAACTAAAGTAGTTAAATAAAAGCGAATTAACATTAATATAGTTACTTTATTACGAATTTAAGTATTCGTGATACTCGCCAAATTATCGAACTGATACCCTGCCATGCTTTTTCTTGGCTGATGCCAGCTTAGCTGCAAGCTCATTGTCTACGATGGGTTTGGCGTTTTCTGCAGCCCGATGTTTGGCTTGCAATCTCATTTTATTAAAATCGGGTACTTTTTTCATGCTTCCCCTTGTGTGCTTAATTTCACATTTCATTTTTTCATTCTTGTCCTCTTGTTCTTTTATCCAAGGTTGAGCATGCTGGTCCCGTCTTTTTATCTCTTCTCTATAATTATAAAAATCTTCTCCTCTTTGTCGTTTCTGACGTACTAAATTAATATAAACAGTAACTCATTAGCTTTTTTCATGACTTATTTTACGATAAAAGTGTTCAATCCCCTAAGGAAAGAAAGGGGAGATTTAGCCTTAAATTTATCGACCTACAGTTCCAGTCATAATATATAAACTTTTCGAATGTTAGCAAGAAATTAGAACCTTGACCACACCTCAAACGTTCTAATATTAAGGCTAACGTCTATCTAGAGGGCAAACTTTAGTCTTACCTTTGGACTTTTGGCTTTAGAGCCTAAGAATTTTAGAAAAGAAATTTTACTTCCTCTTCAAACATGAAGGCAATGAATACAGAAATCACAGTGTTAGTGAATTAGCTGTTAAAGTTCGTTTAAACGAGAAAATGAACATTCAGCATGACTTTATGCCTTCAAATTTTCGCGAGAATCTTGTATAATTCCAATACCATATTACCGCTATTATAGATAGAGCCTGCCAAAACCCTCCTTATGAAATTATACGCTGAATTAAAATCTGTAAGACTATGCTATTCATGTTTCACGAGTAAAGAGGCTTTCGGGTAGGGATTCACAAAATATGACCTCAACAGCAGAATTTTTGTACAGAATTTTTACGAGAAGCTAAAACTTTGTTCCCAGGGTTTTTTTTTTGGTTTATAATATCCAGGTTATCAAAAATATGCGAAGTATTCCTGGGATCGAAATCGAGCGATGCATTTGTACAAACAATTTAACTCAGAAACATGTGGTACATAAAGCGCAATCATCAAAAAGTTGTGCAAATCAGGATTTACGGAAAGTTATTTTCTAACTATTACATTCTTACATAGCTCGTTATTTCTTATTTGACATCTGTCAGCCAAACTTCTTGGAGATTGAACTTTAAACGGATATGAAATTTTTAGTAAATTCTCATTTTTATCCAAAGCACGCGCCATTGCCTCCTCTCCCCTACTTCCTAATCCATTTTTCTAAAAAAAAACAAAATGTCAAATTTTTAATATTTACAAGTTTACTAAAATTTATCAAAATTCCAAAAAAACCAGGAAAAACCGGCAAATTCCAGAGGACTAATGTTAAAAATATCTTTTTATAAATGATGAAAAATTTATAAGATAAGCAGTAAAGGCATAGAATTACTGGCTAGTAGTTCAAAAGAATAATAATCTTTTGGAAATATTTGGTACTCTTGAGCACTAAGTAAAGCCTAGGTTGCATTAAGTACTGAGTTCGCTGCAAGCTACTTTACGGAAAAAAAAACAAAAATTTGAAAAACATTACCAATATGAGGGCTATGTCAATGGTTTCTTACCCTAAACCTATGTCCCTGGAAGTAGGATAACAGCATAACCGTACCCAAAAACTCTACACCTAATGCCAAACTTCTAGAAATAGCGTGCAGCAAACTCATGAGTTACGGCATTTAGTAATGCTTACTCTGCTGTTGTGTCGATCCCTGCTTAATTTCTCAAAGATTCTCCATAAATGTACGTATTTTTTTAAGGCAGTGCGGCCTAGCAGTGGCACATTTTCCAATAATATTGCGTTGTAATGGGAAATTTCGCGGGCTGAAATCCACTCGAGAGCGAAGTTTTTTTTCTCGTTATCGATTGTTGCCATAGCACAATTGGGAGCTTTAAATTGTGCCACTGCCCAATTTGATGATAAGATCTTTCAGATCTTCTGAATTAAAAAAAGTTCATAATCAATTTCTCCCTAAAAAAATATTTGCCTCTGATTTATCAAAACATTATCAAGTATTTCAGTAGTGGTACATTTTTTAGCGCCATTGTATATTCTAACCTTAAAAGATATTGTTGACTTCAAAAATGTTTTGCAATGTTTCCCACCTCACTCAGTTTAATAACCATGAAAATCACTATATAGCTTTGTTGGAAGTTTTAGTTTATGAAACCGATAAAATAAATTAGAACTAGAAACTTCACTTCTTTTTCAAAAGGATTTTCTATAGGAATTTTATACGAGAAATTTTTGAGAAACTAAATCTAGAAGCTTTTATTTATGTCTACAGGGCTTTTTTTCTGTTTCCATCTAGGGAAAAGCAAAAGAGAGAAAGGGATAAAGAATAGAATAAGCAGAAGTCATGCTAAAAACAGGACACTTTTCTTTTCATCCATAATGGCTACTTCTGTTTATTGGTGGGGCGAGAGAGATTAAAAGCAAAGGCGTCAAAAAAAGTCAATAGCAGTGTCAAATTTTGAGCTTTGATTCTTACTATCTATCTCGGTATTCTTTTGGTACTCAATCCATCTCTTCCCTCAAATGAGATATTTTCTTGATCGGATTCTAGAATGTTTTTATCATTTACATTATACATACCTTATCATTAGATTAATACTAGTAATCTATACTTATATATAAAGATTATTACTGCCAAACAGTTATGTCTATTAATCTGCAAATAATTGGCTTATAAATTTTCATAAGTAGCGACCTCAACAGAAATATGTAGGAAACAAAAAATCAAGCTGAAAATCTCTCAGGCTATATAACAGGAAAATATATTTAATTACGGCTAGTAAAAATAATTCATATAATGAATATAAATATAAGCATACAGATAAATCTTGGTTGATTCTTAACTCATGATTATTTTAAAGGTCTAGAATTAGCCGAGTTAGAATTTTGACTCATTGAAAAAGTTTATGAAAACCTTTAAAACTAAATTATGAGCTTTCCATTCGGAAAGTTAAAAAAATTTAATGGACATGAGTTCATGAACAAACTATAAAAACTTGAATTACCTGATGAGAACATTTGAATTCACGGATTGATTTGTGCCCTTCTAATATTCCACATAGGGGCTAAATTAAAAAAAATTTTAAATATTGATATTGTTCTTGCACATTATTTAATGTTCCCCAAGTGTTTATCTACAAGTATAATTTGTAATAAAAATCTCGCCTTTGCTTTTACACGTACTTTCATAAAATCTCATTATTAAAGAGTTAGAGTAGCATAATAATGCTAAAAATTTATTTTTCGAAATCGAAATTAAAATGAAAAATGTCTTAAAACCAATCTACGGAGAGGCTCAGAAGATTATTTTATGCATTCATTTTTTGGTAATTATTTGATCCTGAGAAACCCTTAAGTGTCACCTTTTTTTATTAATAAGGATGCCTGCTTTGTTTCGATGCGGAGCATAATATGTAAAAATG
Organism: Euphysa ruthae; assembly: GCA_035046665.1. Lineage (NCBI taxonomy): Eukaryota > Metazoa > Cnidaria > Hydrozoa > Anthoathecata > Corymorphidae > Euphysa > Euphysa ruthae. Next base: position 5,538 of record JAUZNK010021858.1, on the reverse strand, counting down.
GGGCCAACTTTTCCAGAATTTAATGGGTATTCTAGCGCAATTAGTCTTGAATGCAAATTCGCACTTGACGTGTCTCAAATAAGGGATTAACTAATGTCATGCCCAAGTATGTACTCATAACAAACCAAAAAAAATGATTGAGAAACGTTTATCTTTAGTCAAGGAATTTTCGATTTTGTTAACTGATTAAATCTTTTTTTTATTCAGAGATACTTCTCAACTAGTTAAATACTTACATACCCAGACAAGAAATATATCAAGTCTAGATCTATGTCAAGTCTAGATATAAAAAGTTTGTGCGGTGGACTTGAGATAGACACAGAAATAAAATAAAGTTGTCATCTAGATGATCGCACATCAAATTTTAGGTTGGTTCTGGACGCATCTTTCGTTTTATTGCTTATTTTTAAAAATTTTTTTCAGGCTGTATTAGCAATGCGCATATTATAACACCTGAATAAACTTTTTTTTTTATAAGAGCCAGTAAATTTCGGCTGAAGCTCAATGTTCTAAATTGTTTTGGTATTCCAACTTCAAGATGTTCTCACTAGGTTCTCAAAATACAACTACTTGTATTTCCCCATTCGAAATGTTTATTTTTAACAAACGATCTCTTTTGCCTATTGTGTAGTATTTCATTCGTGTACGCGTAGGCTGGGAGATTATGTAACATAATTTATTACAACAAAGCATTAGTGGAATACAAAATTGTATACACTTGATGATACTGTAGATTATGTGTCTATAAATGATTTAAATGGAATCGAAATTATGTTAATTTAATTTGTGACGAGAAAAGAATATATCTGTTATAATCCAGCTTCAGATTGTTCTTATGATGTTCTTAATTTTGGAAAAAATCTAGCTTCGTTATTCTTATAAGGTGTGTTCTTATAAAAAAAAGTGTAGCCATCAAAAATATTTTACAAGCGCTATTATAATAAATAATGCATTTAAATATTAAATAGAGAAAACTTACCTCGATTACCAAGTTAGTCAAATCATTAGATTCCAAGTTTAACGTTTCAAGCGTCGTATTTTCTTTTAAAGCTTCATTTAGCACCTATAAAGAGAGCATACACACCAATGTCTTAATATAATAATCAGAAGCATTATGTTAGGTTTACTTTAGAGTGATGAAAACACCGAATTTATTTTCGGGACATTAGATTTGCGCTTTTCTTATGAGGTATCCAAATTTTAAACATTAAAAAAGAAAAGAAAAATATACTGTGCCTTTAGCATTTCATTTAGAAGAAGAGTTCCCGTTTCACGTTTCCTGTTTGATAAAAATGAAAAAAAAAAAATTAGTTACCAATCCTTTCTCGTCATTCATATTTACTCCCGCTAATGACAGATGCTTTATTTTAGTAGTTTTTTTCAAAGCATCAAATATTGCGTAAAGAACTGGTTTATCTAAAGTGACATTGTTGAGACGAATATAAAACAGCTCATCAGCATCCTCCGACAAGAATCTCAGTAACAATTCAATATCTAAATCTGCGTCATCATCAGACATGGACATTATCCGCTTTGATGGACCGTTTACACTTTCTAAAAAAAAGTCAGAACAAAAGAATAGAGAATCTTAAAATTAGAGTAAGGTTTATTCACAGTTTATAAACAAGTATGTCCAGAAGAGCATAAAAAATAAAAGTCATGGACAACAAAGGACATTACTAAGGTAGGTAATAATGATTAGTTAGTAGAAATTTTTATAAGGTAATTAAATCTGTTAATTTGTCTTCACAAAATTATTTTGGCAGGCGTGAGATGATATTGAACATATGGAATCAGATCGAAAATTAAATGAATTAGAATTCAATGATATGGATCGAATGATTTATTAATAAAATGATTCAGATCGTTTCTTTCGGATGAAGAATTAGGACAAGCTTTGGATGTCAATAATAGATACAAACATAATTATATTAAATAAGCCATTTAAAACTTTCTTTAGCAAAAAGCAGAATATGGTAATATTCTTAGTGGGAGCAGAAGTGTTGGAATTATTCTAATAGCACACAGTTGACTCCAAGGTGGTTCAATTAAAATGTCTATATCGACATTTTTCTTTAGTTTCAATATTTTCCTCATCCAGCACTTCAGAAAAATTTCTTCATCCTTTATTACCAGCTCAGTTATATTGAGAGAATCAGCCATAAATACTTAGTTTTTCGCGTTCCTTCATAAAAGAAACTTATGAAACTGGTACTGGAGATACTTGAATGGATCATCAGCAACTAGCAAAGTTTATTTTTCCTGTGAAATTCAAATTTTAACGAAACAAGTGTTTTTATTTCGGCACTTCATCAATTTTATTCATTTTTTCTAATGTACCACTCAATTTTTGGAGCAGGCAAGGCTTTATAAATTTTTTAGACTGTCAATAGTTGGATGCGCTGTAGAATTGTTAACCAATGAAAAGATGTTCCTTTGCAAATTTTCAATTCATTCCACAAAAACATTCTTCGAACAGTCTGTTTGTCACCTAATCAATTTTCTTCTGGCTATGATACGCAGAGAGTAAGTGTTTTACTCGTTTGAAATGCCTAAGCGACTTTTTTTATCAAAAGTAATTCTTGGAAATTTTTCCCTGATTGCATTAGCTGCTGCTAATCCTTTCAGGTGTATTTGGTTTTCATCCTAACAACGCACTTTTTGTTTTTAGATGGAAAGATTTTTTCTAGATGACCCGATAAAACAAGCCAAACTTGTCGGTATTATATAAATTTTTTAGCTTATACTTTGAAAAAGTAGTTAATGACATGGTTTTTGCCCATGGTGTGACTATATCACCTGTATAGAGCATTGGTTATACAAGAAACGGTTTTGGATGATATTTTATATCGTTTCTTACAGCGGTTTAACCATTTGAAACATGAAGGAATTTTATGTTCGTTTTTTCAGCGAACTCCATGGCTTTAGTTTTGAGAATTAAAGCTGTTTCAGAAGATATTTAAAGATTGATCTAAGTTTACAAACTTTTGAACAGTTTCCTTTTTTTACAGCTTCAATATTTTTTCTTTGTTTTTAAACTAGTAGATAAAGCGTTATTCTATACATTAAAGCAATTTTTGATTAGGGTTGCTATATTCTATTTCATTTCGAGCGTTGTGTTTATCTTTGATGGATGTTGCATTCTACATTTGCTTAGCTGAAATTGTTGATACAAAATCCCAAGTGCATGAAGCAAAGATATGTAGCTGCGCACTCAAAAGAAAACATTCAATTAAAAAAGATTCGTAGGTCATATAGTTAGCAACTCACGAGAAAACAATCCAAAAATGCAAAACTATTAATAATAACACAACTTCTTTTGTAAATTGGGAATGATTTCTTACGTGCGTTAAGATCTACATCCTAAAAGATCTATGACTTAAATAAAAAAAGAAGACATGCAGTTAGACATTTTTATGGAATCTGAAAATCCTCAAGATATTTTTGGAATATACTTGAATTTTTCTCAAAAAAAACCACTGTGAAAAAAAAAACCACTGTGAAAAGGTGTAATCTTAGAGACGATGAGGGTATGTATGTCTCTTGCCGACTTAGCCTATCTAGAGAGGCAAAACATATGAATGTTTGGAAGCCAGGAAAAATGAAAATAAAACGAATTTAAGGTTTTGTTAAACAAGTTATTTCGTTTTTCTTTATTTCCCACATAAAAAGTTCGAAGTATTGGCAGAAATTTACTGAAGAGGTTAAAAGAAGGGTTAGGAAAAAGGTATGACTTATGAAATTTTTGAATTATATGATGTTGGCGCCAACCAGAAATTTTAATAATATTATAAGAAAGTACGAATTGATCCAAGAGCGGTTTGGCAATATGACTAGTTTTCGAGTTACCAGGAGTTACCTGCATCAGTTTCGCCATAAATGATTGATGCGAAATCGATTATTAGTTATGTAATTTTAGCTAGATAGATGTAGTAATACACCAAAAATATTTTTTTTAGCAAACAGCCTCAGTCATATTCCTGCCGTTCCTCCATTTGCCTGCCCCCTGCCCGCACAGATATACTAAAAGAAAACCTAAAGATAATTCCTCATAGAGATTTCCTGGAAGTAAGAAAAATCTTTTCCGCAAAACACTTCTCCCAGGTTGACCACAAACAATACTTTCACGCCTTGACTAGAAACTTATATATGCGTTGTTTCAGAAAGATTTAAAGATATGCATTACGATATGCATTATTATTTTATAACTCGAAATTTGCTTTTTCAATGAGTAATTTGATTTTTGCGTAAGAAAATATTTGATTAAAAAACTCATTTTTTTTTGGTCTTATTGAGTCAACCTTTAATTTATTAGTGAATCGGCTATTCCGCTTCTTGATTTTTTATACATTCATGCCTCCTGTAATCTAATCTAACATAAATAACGAGAGTTATCTCAAAGATTTATAATCAAGTGTAAATCACTTAATCTTCTGAACTTTATTAGCTCACAGGACATATTTATAATAGGTCCACTTTATCTTTATAGATGGATAAAATATCAGAGGTATTGTGTTCGATTATGAACATTTAATTCAAAAGAAGATCTGAATAATCTTATCATCGAATCGAGCAGTGGCTCAATTTAAAGCTTCCATTTGTGCTACGGCAACAATCGATAACGGAAAATTTTCTTTTTCGCTCTGGAGTGGATTTGAATCCACGACATTTTCCATTATAAAGCAATAATATCGGAAAATTTGCTACCGCTAGGCCACACTGCCTTAAAAGGTGTAAAAAGCTCCATTTAGATTGATAAATTTTACAAAGACTTATGGAGATGAGATCCAAACGAACTTTTGATCCAGCTGATGATGCATAGTTTTTGCTTTTATAATTTACGCTATTAAACCTTTCTTCCAAGAATTACAAAAAATCTTTGTAACATATTTTAAAACGGAAATTTACTTAATTCCAGCTATAGATCCGAAGCTATTAATGCATAAATTATTATTTTTCAATAAACTATTTACAATAATTAGATATTATAGTAAATGATGTAGATATATAATAAAAAGTATAAAATCATTATGTTGATAAACATCATGAAAAGTTCGGAATATATTTTCATAAAAGAAAAGCAAATAAATAGTTTTAAATCCAAATTAGCGTTTTTAAGTTGTGCTTAATAAAGCAATTGCTTCAGTCGTTAATAACGACTCAAGCACTTTTGTTCAAATACAAAACAGTCACATTTGTTCATTGAATCCTTCCGACACCAACTTTTTCCCTGTTAGTGGTGGAAAGGTGGGGATTTTGACTTAAAATTTTAAAGTTACACCTAACTAACACACATTTTGAACTCCAAAACTTAAATCTCCATATGAGAGGATAGGGGACGGGTAATAATCGGAAAAGTTTTATCTGTACGTAGGAAACCCGTCATTTAGTGTTCAGATGGCGTTATTATTATAATATATCGAGAGGAAGAAAAATTCCGCAGACATATTTTTATTACATGATGGTAGTTTGGCCGAGCGGTTAAGACGCGCGCACTTAACGTGCATATTTATCACGTGATTATGCAAGTGTCGGGGG
>JAUZNK010021847.1:0-20614 GCA_035046665.1 Euphysa ruthae | reverse complement strand
TGGTTCTGTCTTGCTCCCTTTTTTAAATAACGGAGCAATTTTAGCTAGTTTGCAATAATCTGGAAATGTGGTAGTCCAGGTAGAAAATTTTATTATTGGTCTGAAAGTAGAAGTACATCCGTCCTTAAAGAACATAGATGATATTTCATCAAACCCTGGTGACTTATTTAGTTCCAAATCAATAATTATGTTTTTGTCTACATCCTCAGTGACCCTTGAGAATTCAAATTCCTTTGAAATGTTCATTTGACCATAAAAATTTACGGTTGCTTGGGTATTATAAATTTTTGATGCTTTAGGAAGGAGATTTGAAAGATTGGTTGAAAGATTTCCAGTTATTAGCAAATTGAAGATGATCAAAAACAAACTTATTACCTTGTTTTAAACAAAAATTAGATTGTGAAGATGGGTTTTTTGATTTGGTAACTCCTATATCTTTTAAAGTTTTTCAAAGATTTTTAGGCTTACCAATACTTTCATTAAGTTTATTTGTAAAAAAATCTCTTTTTTTTTTCTATTAATAGTTCTAATAGCATCATTTTTAGCTCCGTTAAATAGTTCCTTGTCTGCATCAGTTTTTGTCTTTTTAAATTGTTTATAGCTATTTTTCTGCAACTTCTTTGTCAAACCACTCTTGAGAATTGTTTTTTATTTTTATTTTTTTCATAGGTGCGATATCATCAATAGTTTGTTTAAATTTTTGTGAAAAATCTACAAAGGCCAAGTTAACATTATCAAAATTTTCATAATTTGGAATTTCGCATACTTCTGAATTTTCTAAACTTTTTAGTAACAGGTCTAAACCTAGTGATTTTGCGAGTACAGAAATTGGCTGATGATCAGAAAGAGAAAATTCAAGTTTTCCCTGCTGTGTGATCTTGTCATATTCATTTGAGAGAATATGATCCAATAACGAAAAGGTGTTTGATGTTTTTCTTGTAGGATCTCTGATTCGTTGTGTAAGACCAAATGTGGATCAAAATTCACTATACTTATTTAAAAGTGCATTTTGGGTGAGAATATAAATGTTATTATTATCCAAAAGATTAATATTTAGGTCTCCTAAAATAAATATACAATTTAAAAAAAGTCTAATTTAACATTATCAAAAAAATTTTTTTTTTGCTCAAACGACGTGGCAAGGACCGCTTTTAATAAAAACTCGAGTTAACAATTATATAACTAAAAAGAGGAAAATAGTTATATTTATTAATTTTATTTCTGTTCTTATTTTTTTTTTTTTTTATTATTTTGTTATGCTGTAAATTTGGTATGTGAAGGTATTAAAATGAGTCATCAGCATCTCGGCCCACCTCCAACTTGGCCAACAACTCGGCCCAGGTATTTCCTACCAAATCGGCCAAGAGGTCGTTTACGGGCTGTCCGCTACGCATGCGCAATGAGTGCAATCTGGAAAAAATGGGGTCTAAGATACAATAACAATAATTAATTATTTTCAAATGAACAATATTTCGAAATAATCGAAAATGTAAATAATAACTAAAAATCGAAAAAATTACCTTAAAATGGGGTTATTAACTGAAACTAACTTGTTAAATTACAGTACTGAGCATTTCCTTTCCTATTTTAAATTGATGAATTGGCAACATTTTTATACACTTACTGACGTTAATAAAGCTTAGGATACTTTTCGTAGTTTAATACTCACTGTAATCGTTAAACACACCCCGGTAATCATAAAAATGGTCCAAGGGAGATATTGTCCATGGTTAACGGCCGAATTAGCTCATAAACCATAGCCATATGAAAAAAAATTTAGTCTTGCGACTCGGGCGGTATGTTTTGAATTCTATTGTTTACGAGATTTAAGTTACGGAATTCCGATGGTCCGAGTAAACAGGCAAAGAAAAATTGCGACAAGCAATTTGTATTACACTGGTGAAGACTTAGATGCTATTTCAAACGCTATTGATAATGGTTTTTTCACTGTTGATTTTGAAGAAAACCAGGAGGTTGATATGTGGTGTCAGAGATCAATGAAAATTAAAATAGTTGTATTTCTCTGCAACAAAAGTAAGAAAACTTATAAAACGAAAGGAGGATTAAATCTTCATGCCATTTCAAAACACTCTGTTGAATGTTAAAGTGTTTTCATACTCTTATTTTTGAACAGTTTGTGATTGTCATATCAAATATTATGATATTGATGATTTTATATGTATGTATGAATGTTAGGTTTTTTTATCAATTTTTATTGATAACGATATATGTTTATGTAACTTACTGTTAGCACTCAATATCAATTGGATTTATCAACACAAATTTCTTATTATATAACGATGCATTTCATTGCATATTATTCCAATTGAAGTCCTATAAAAGCAGTGTTAAACTAAACATATTGCACTGCCATATGTGTTTAGTAAGTAGTCCCTGCTCTATCAAATGGACTGACGCGGTTCACGTGTTTTATTTTCTCTTGAAATCAAACAAATATTCTTTTAAAACTTTTTAGATTTCATGCCTGTGACTATGATTTTTATTTTCAATTAAAAAAATTTAATAATAGAAGTCAAAAATTTTAAACAAATTTTTATTTTGGTTTTATTTTTCATAATGGTAAGTTTCAATTTCTAAATCTAAAAATCTTTGTAAAAAACGTTGTAACGAAATGCTGGCTATCAATTGGTTTTAAGACAGAATCACCCCCTCTCTAACAGGAGGAAGTCTGATATTATGATTCAGTTGTTTTAGCATACTGTCATGAGTAATGAATTATGGTGGGCCATAAAACTCATATTTTATGCTTTTTTTATTTCCAATTTATTCTTCATATAAAGCAGGAATGATGAAGCCTTTCCATCATTTGAGATTTCTTTGTGATTTTATACATAGATTATTTAATGCTTCTGATATGACTTTTCAGTCATTACAACTAAAAAAAATTGTCTTAGTCAACTTTGACCTGAGACACTTGGCTTACTTCAAACTTAACAGAATTTGTGTTAATTCACTGGAGTTTAAACTCCACAAAAATAACATGTTATTTTATGTTAAAATAAATTTAGACATATCAAAATTTTACCACTATATCCAAAATATTTTCTGGTTTTTTTGACAATTATTGCAGTTAATACCAAAAAAAAAACATTTTAATGTGCATTAAATTTTGGTATTCACAAAAAACTCCTGTAAACAAGTAGAACATTCTGTCTCTTACAGAAGTCCTGAACTTTGGAACTCTCTAAGTTGTGAATTAAAAGGTGTTAAAAGTCTTAATATCTTCAAAAAAAATTTTAAAAGCTATCTTGTTTATAATGGACTATAAAATGTCTTTAGCATCGACTGAGACTTTTTTATTAGCTTATCTTTTAATAACTTAATAATTACTCTAATCTAATTTTTCTTTCGTCCACCCCTCCCCACCACCCCTTCATTTATTTGTTTATTACTATTATTAATTTATTTGTGCTCTCCTAAATAAATTATTTAGTTAACATAATTCCTGCAACTAAAATTGATACCTTACAAAGAGTTCTATGAAAAGATACTCGGTATTTTAGCCGTGACTTATCTTCTAGGTTTACCTTCCAATCTGAACATAGCAAAGTCTTTTCATATTAATTAATCTTTACTTAAATTTGAACTTGAGTAATTATTTTTCTTTATTGATATTTCAAACTTGTAACGTTTATGCATGTCTTCTTAGTATTTATTAGAGAAAGAAATCTTATTTATATTTACTTATGCTATGTCTTATGTTGGTAAATATATAATACTAATAATAAATATTTTTGGAATTAAAAAATGTTAGGCACGCCCATAAGTTGTGTGTATGTCCGCAGAGCTTAGTTAACAGTCCAAGCAACAATCACACAAAATGTCACTTAACATACAGCTATGTTATATACCTTTTGGTATACTGCAGAAGACAACTAAGTGTACATAAAATCACATAATAAGAAACAGGAAAATCCTGCAGAAGAAATGTAGTACACAAAATTAAAAACTTGAATTATTCCATTAATTATTTATTATGTGAGAAAGAGACAATATTTTATAGTTTGTAAAAATGAGTATTTCACACCACCATAATAAGCTATTTTACCTTCTTTCTTAAATAGGTTGACAAAAAATCTAGATATGTATATATATATATATAAACATATATATTTATATATATTCAACAAAAGTACACACTGAGCCGCTTTCTTCCGAAGTTCCTACAAGGCAACTTGTTTTGTATTACGCCAAATAATGTTTTGTTTCTAAGCACTCGCTGAGCTGCGTTGTTCAAAGTTCCTACTAAGCAGCTTAAAAATATAACTAGCGAATTAAGACAGATCAGACTTAATGTTTAAATCACATCTGTGGCTATAAAATTTATCAGTGTTTATTATATTTCACTACCGTTTGTGACATGTTCAGGTTCTTCAGAGATGTCATTGAATACATCAGCAATTCGAAAGTTTCCATTAAGTAAGGTGGAACTAATGTAGATAACTTCATCAAAAACATTACTTGTGAGGTATGTACCATCGAAATTAACATTTAAATCCTAAACTCTGGTCATTAATAAGTGTATTCGATACATATTCCGATTTTAAGAGACACCATCACTTGTGACGCCGACAACTTGCAAATTACACTGATCTTCAAGAATTCAAGAATACCAACTGCTTTCCAGAACAAAGGAAAGAGTTACATTCTCTACAGATGTTACCTTCTTGGTAGCAAATTTACACAAAGATAATTTTAATTGACTATGAATGCTTCTCACAAGAAATACGAGGACATGTGAGGCAATTTCATTTTGAAATTTTACTATAGCGATGTTCACTTGACTGTAACCCAAGTCATTATATCCAGCTTTCCAGCGTGTATGTCTTCTCCTGCGTGTATGTCTCAAACAAGATCCTCCTGAATTTTCATTTTATCGAAAATAAGATTAATATGCTGTTCTTGATTTCAATAGTTGGCTGTAGTTTGTGTTGATTCAGCAATGACATTTTTCTGAAAACCTTGCTTTGGGCAGATATAATTTTTATAATCTCTTAAACGACGACTCGAAAGGATTCGCAAACCGGAGTTCTTTTGTCAAATCTCATTGCATCGTAAACTGTGGGTGCATTGGAAGCAAGATTTAAAAAAAATCGAATGAAGGCATTTTAGATATATCAGTGTCTGAAACAATGGAAATAAGATAATCTTTCAATGAATCAGAATCGGGAACAGAACTTTACTGCATTGATGTTGCCATTTCCTCAAGTTCAGCTTTAAGCGGTTAATTCCCAATGCTGTAATTTTGCGTTTTTAATTTTAACTTTTCAAGTGCAGTAAATTTTACAGGTGAATGTAATTTTGCCTGTATGGCTAAGTTCAAATTTTTTCTTCAAACAAGATTTTTCTGAACAAGTGTCATATTATTTTTTGTTGCAGTAGAGACTAATTGAGCAAAAAGGTGACAAATGAATAATCGCTTTTTTTTAATCATGCTCGGCATCTACAGCTCTATCGCTTGTTATCATCGAGTCTTTTGAATCTATCAGCCACGTAGCACTTTTAAACAAACTACTATCTTATAGTATACGTTCAAATGAAATATCCTAGTTCACTGACTACTTGATTAATCGAAGAAAGTGTGTAGTATATGACAATAATCGATCTGTTTTTATGTCAATCACGGATGGTGTTCCACAGGGTTCTATCCTAGGACCTCCTCTGTTTCTTATTTATCTGAACGACATTGTAACACATATACAAAACTGTCATGTTATAAAGTATGCGGACGATACTGTGATCTTTTGCAGTGATATTGACACTGCCTTTATTCAGAATAAACTTACTGAGGCCATAATTAAAATTTTTAGTTGGATGCATTGAAACGATTTGATCATCAACTTAAAACCTGGAAAAACAGAGTCCGTGCTATTTGGGACATCTAAACAACTTAACAATCAAAAAGAAATGTTTGAAATCTCAATGAATGATAAGTTTATCAACAAAACTTGTATTTACAAATAACTTGGAGTGAAACTTGATCCAACTCTATCCCTCAAAACCCACTTCGATGAGACATACCGAAAAGCGTCAGGAAGATTACGACTTCTATACAGTTTTCGAAATTCTATTTTGCTATTGACTGCCAAATCTATTTACCATTCATTTATTGCACCAGTGCTAACATATTGCTTTGTCGTTAAACTCAATCTTATTGCAAGACAACAACTGAGACTTGAGAGTTTCATGAAAAAAGCATCTTTGATTATAAAATGTCGATCGAAAATTGCCATTTTCGAATTAACAAATATTTACGACGTTTTGAAAATCAGAGCATGTACTTTAGTGGGGAATTGCATATGTGGTGATTGCAAATGTTTTGAAAACCATTTCACCGTTTTAAGTAACTCCACATATAATCTTCAGTGCCTGCTCTGTGTACCAAAATTAAAATTTGCTAAAAAATCATTCAAATTTATGGGCACAAAATTATTCAACAGTTTGCTTTATGAAAGTAGATCATAATATAAAGAAAAGAAATTTTTTAGTATTTAAAAAAAATATTTTTTAGTATATTTTAGTACTCCTAAACAGGTAAGTATGTCAGTGCCATTTTTACCATTTTTGCTCTCAAATTACTTTATTCTTGTGTCCCATTACGTCACAGCGGACGTGTTGCAATGTATAAATTTTGATTTTCATGTTTTCAAATTCTATCGCTCCATCATTTTTGTGTATAATTTTCTATTTAATAATTCGGATTGGTATAAGGTGTGATTTTAACTTTGATTTTCTTGGCATTTTTTCTCTTTCACGTTTTATATAATTTTTATTTTATTTTAAACTTTTTTTTTACTAATTTATAATAAATATTTTAAATTTAATTAGGATATCACGACCAGGATCAGGATCAATGAGCCGACTACAGAAGGATATCATGACCAGGATCAGGATCAATGAGCCAACTACATCAGCATATCACGACCAGGATCAGGATCAATGAGCCAACTACATCAGGATATCATGACCAGGATCAGGATCAATGAATCAACTACAAAAATAGCAGCTCGACCAATTATTGAAGTTTATTAAACATTTGATTTCGTTATCCAAGTAAAAGCGGCCAAGGAACAAAAAGATCTATGGTGGCATTGCTAGTTTGGTTTCTGACCCCTTACTTACCCTAACTTACTTACTTACTTCAATGGTTATTTGGAAAAATTTATGTTAAAAGAGATGCTTTTCAAGGCTGATTCAGGAGGGACACTTTTAAAGATTAACCCTCAAGTTGTCAACTCTCAAGTTGTTAACCCTCAAGTTGTTAACCCTCAAGTTGTTAACATCTTAAAGCCTGCTCATTACATTGATATAAGTTCTGCAGTTAAACTACTCATTTCTTTGTATCAGAAGAAAATTACTGACAAAGAAAGCATGGTGCTTATATTTTTGTAAAGATGTATCAGTTTTGCTCACAGCACCAAATTCATATTTTTGGAGAAATTTCCCATAAATAATGCAACTGTGAGGTTTGTGACCTGTTATGATCCAAACTACATGGCAAATAACCAAGAGATTGTCATTAAACTATTTGCTTTGCTATCTGAAAATCTTTAACTTAATAAAAATACATCTGAAATCTTTGCCTGGTTTCAATCTTTTCTTGCGCATTCAATCAGAGATTTATTTAAAACCTCTGAAAATTCTTTACTTGAGCTATCTTGCTATGCATGGCGTTTCTTTTTTTGAGCGGAGTGCCAAATCCAACCAAAATTGATAATGCGTTTTGCCTAACCGCATTTGGAGTGCTATGGCATTTGATTTTGTAAGAAGACCATGCGTGCATTAAAGGTGGTTGGTGCGAAAGGTCGCGTCTTTGTTTACTGGGGATTAAATATTCTATACTCTATGCTAATTCTTAACATAGATTCGGTATTTTATCTTTATTTGAGAGAGTTTTTCTCAAAAAAGAATGTTCCTCAAAAATTTGGCAAGTCATTAAGTCTTGTAGAAAGCACCTGACCTGATAGTAAGATCCTGCCGTTTCAAGCATTTACCATAGTTCTCCAGATGATTAGATTTTTAGAGCCAGAAAATTTAGTAGAGGTGATTCGCTTACACAGAAGTGATAAAAGGTTAGTTCTGAATCTTTCGTACCCTCCTGCATTTTCTAAAGCAAATGAGGTACTTAAAAATATTACCTCCTGCTCAAACCAGATCAAGAACATCAAAACGTTTTCCAAAGAGGTTTCTATTCTCGGGTTTAAAGGGTTACAAACCTTAAAGACCTGCTAGTTAGAACCAAAATTTATGTGGGTGTACTGCTATCGGGGAATGTAAAGGTTGTGGTATTTGTCGTTCTGTAGCGACAGTAGCTTCTTTAAAGATAAAGTTGGTAAAGATGCCTAAAAGATTCGGAGAGGAGATCACCTGCAATTTTTCCGACATTTATTATATATTAAAACAATACATGTGTAGCACATGTAGTAAGTTCCGGTTTAGATTTAAAGAATAACAAGCTTGTTGCAGGAAGCATAGCCTTAAGAAAATTGTTCCACAAATGTCTCCCCGCGATTATTTCAGTCAAATATGCCATAATGGCGTGGAGGACTAGCAACTTAGTCACATTGAGCAAGTAGGGGACCTCACTACTTTTTGTAGACAGCAGTTGTTCTGGCAAAATTAGATTAATTCTTTTGACCCTCATGAACTTAATGAATGTGATATAATATTTGATTATGGTTAAATTTATTTTCTTCACCTTAATCATATGTTATACCAGGTTTGCAAGGTGAGTAATTAGACAGTAATATGATATCAATAGTACGTGCATGGACAAGTTAAATATTTCTTTTTTTTTTTGAAACTCTTCTATTTTCCTTCAGTGGAAAATAATTTTACTATTTTATTTTCGCAAATTATTCAATTTAATAATACTATTATCATATTATTAATATTATTATGTTATTATATATAAAAATGTTTGTATTATTTGATATGGGAATATCCAATGTGTATATACTTTTTACGAGGATGACTCTCAAGGGCAACTAGAAACATAGCTATAAATGTATCGTCATAGCCGAAAATTGTCTGTATTATATGTAAAAAGAATCATTTCAGGAAAGGTTTTTTCTTTGGGGCTGTTTATTAGTATTTTTTAATTAAGTTTTGTTGCTGTCTCCATGTTGCTTAGCAATGTAATTTTTTAATGAACACTTTAATTATAATTTACTAATTATTAACCAATCGTTTTTTCGTAAAGTTTTATATTTCGCAGGACTTCTTAACCGATAGAATTTTATATTTTTCCCAGGGGATTTTATTTAATTCATAAGCCAGAATTTAAAGCCAACTCTGTACAGTATGCCAAATCCCTAACAAATATTTGTAATATATCAAAAATTTGCAATAAAAATTGTTTTTTTAATACCTTTTTTAAATAACGCAAAACTTCAGTTAGTGGTTACATATGCCATTTACTCACCACATAACATGGATGTACAGGATAAATATTTACTTTCTGTGGTTAACTCTTGTTTTCATTCAGCACTAGAATCATGCAGAAATTTCATATCTTGTTTTTGGAATGCTGCAAACATGTTGACATAGCTCTTGATGGTTTGAAGTTTTATAAAAAGCCGTTTATTTTGTTCATATTAGAAGATAATGCTATTTTTTGGAATGACGCCCTCAGCCAAATTCAGTCAAATCCTTCTGATACAAAAAACCATCTACACTTATCAAACGAAAGAAACAGAAACTCAAGAAATCACTTAAAGCGATATTTTAAAACAACGTAATGAAATTCAAAGATTGGCGGAACAATTTTTAACCGATTTTTTTGTTCAAACTCATTATCGTCATATTTATATTCTTTTTACACTCACCAGCCTTGACAGTAACAATATTAATGACATTTTTAATTAGTAATAAATATTTGGATATTAGTAAATACAGTTTTTATATCCCTGATGAACCAAATATTGTTTCTGCGGATAAAAATATTAATGACAATAAAGCTGAATTTTATAAGGATTTATTGTGGGAAATTTTTTAGCAAAAATTTGATAAATCTTACTGGCTGAAATTTATCAAAAAACGAAGTTTCTCTTCTATCTGCGGCTATCAAATTTGTCCCCACTCTAACCAATGCGGATAAAGCTAAAAATAAGGAAGAATTAGAGATCTTTGGGTGACGACTTAGGTTATTATGGCACTTTATTAACAAAGAATATTCTTATATTTTCGGTCTAAATCTTCGTTTTACCCAAAAGGTACAGACGCTTCAGTTGAAGTATATCTAAGTCGCCTTGAACATGAAATTTCAAGGAAACAAGAAAACTTCTTTGAGCTGATGAAATCTATTCTCAAAAACAACCAATTCAAACATAACAGTCGGGTATAAAAGCAACTCAGAGGTACAGCTATCGGAACACAAATGGCGCCAAGTTAAGCTTTAATATTTATGGCTGCCCTTGAGAAAAAAAATACTAGCAGCAGCCACTGAAAAATCTTTTTTATGGTGGCGCTACAAAGACAACTTTTCTTATAATTTGGAAAAACGAGGAAAGAAAACTTAACTCTTTTTAAAAGTTTCTTAATAGCCTACTATTAAATTTATTTCCGACTTATCAGCAGAAAATATTAATTGGGATCAGATCTTTAGAGGCAAAAAAATCAGTAGGGAGAATTTCCCCGGGATAAAAGGTTAGTTCTGAATCTTTCATACCATCTTGCATTTTCGAAAATAAAGGAGTTACTTGAGAAGGTTGGCCTCTAGCTCACACCAGATCAAGAACATGAAAGTGCTTTCAAAGAGCTTCTCATTTTCGGATTAAAAAAGGATAAAAGCCTTAAACTTGTTTGTTAGAGCCAAAATTTCTAATGCTATCAAATGTCTTTCCACGATCATTTCAGTTAAAAAAACCGTATTGGCATGGAGGACTGGGTTTTAATCTTACAGAGCAAGCAGGTGGGGCCTTGCTGCTTTGCATAGGATAGAGTCGTTCTGACAATATCAGCTTAATCATTTTGTTCCCCATCATGGAATTAATGTATGAGATGTGACATTTGAGTTTGGGTAAATTTGTCTTCTTTACCTTTACCTTAAGCATGTATTATTTGTTCACCAGGTTTGTATGGTAAGTAATAGAACCTATCAAGAATGAATCACTGTTGAAATACATAATGGTATTGACGCACATTGGTTATACCATTTTGCGTAACTTAACCCGAGATCTTTCCTGGTTATTCACCTTATTTTAATACCATTTACAGTAATAACACATACTTACTAGTTTGAATACTTATAATACCAATAGTACGTGAATAGACATGTTAATTTAATTTAATGCATTACAAATATACTGCCATAGCTGAATATTGTTTGTATTATTTTAAAGGATATTCAAAAAGTTTATTTTTTGCAAAAAAAATAAAGCTTTGTAGAGCTTTGTAGCTGGAGTTCATTTGGCATTAATGCGAAAAGTGTTCTATAGTGAGAAAGGTTTCTTTTTTGCTGACTCCGCAGAAAATTCGTGCCGATTTTTAGGCCGAAAGTTGAAGCGACAGATGAGGCGAAATTTGAGGCAAAATCCGTGCCCATTTTTTCATATTTTGTTTCGCCTTGCCATTTCCTTATTAATAATTTTTTAAAAGTAGAGAATAATTCAATCGAGACAATATTGTCTCGTCTCCTCATTTCTTTATTTATAAAATTTGAAAATTAGAAAATAATTCAATCGAGACAATAGTTACCAAATGAAATCAAAATCAGTTAAACTGTTGACAGAGAATTTTATATAAATGTTAAAAAAGAATAATTAACATTCCATGCGAATGCTCTTAAACATCTATTGGTCTAATACTTAATTTTGTGCCGTTAAACATAACTGTTTTACGAACAAGTAAGTTAATAAATTTTGTATCATTTTTTGAGGGAATTTATTTTTTTTTTCTACTTAAGTTTTGCAGCTTGAGCTGATTTGGCACTAACGCGAAAAATTCACTATAGTGTGGAACGTTATTAATTTGATGACTCCGCAGAAAATTTGTGCCATATTTTGTCTCACCTCCCCATTTCTTTATTAATAATATTTGAACAGTAGAGAATAATTCAATCGAGACAATAAAGAACGTTTGCCTGTTGTTAGTTACCAAATTAAAGCCAAATCAAAATTAATTTTAATACTTTCGACAGAGAATTTATTTATATTTACAGTTTTATTTTATATTAACACTGATAGCGTAAGAAAATTTCTTATTTGTTGAATTCTGTTGCAGCTTTCTTCTATCATCAATTACCATATACAATTTTTAACTTTGGCTTGCCAACAAGCTTGCCATGCTTTTGCAAATCTTTCTCTATTGATTTTGGTTATCTCACTAGTAGAGAAAACAAGCTCTATTATATCTTTTTGATAAAAAAGTAAAAGATATCTATCTATTGCAAGTTTTTAAAGATAATTTTCCTTCCATCTAACAAGGTTTTTTAACAGGGATTATAATTTAGAAATATCTACATTGGTATTTCCTAATGCTATTTAAAGAAAAAAATAAAAGTAAATAAGTGAAGGAAGGAAATACAGTCAAAACGCATATTGAGGAATATTTTGATGGTAAACGTGAGGTCGAACATATTTTCTTCTACCTTATGAAATGTTCGAACTTGCAAACAGAAGTTTTCACTCCAAAATCTCTAATTCCTGGAAAATGAAAGATCACCATTTCTTTAACATCTTATGACTTTCCATAGTAAATAGTTGGAACAAAATGGTTTTAATTAGTTTTTTATTTTATGTTACACTACGTCAATGTTATTTCTTTCAATTAGTTCATATGAAAGACAATTTTTCTAGACTTAAATCTTCACTTTTTTACTCTTGGATATCAAAAATGGATCTATTACTAATAGCCTTTTTTATTAATAAAATAAACATGTCATGTAGCTTATGAAGGTTACTTCTCCTTCGGTTTTATAGGCTAAAATTCATTGCTGAAAACAAAACTTCTCAACAAATTAGTATTTTATCAAGATGCGACAAACAGACTCTTATCAAGGTTTGCATAAACTGGATTACATAACAAATAAATACTTTACATAACTATAATTGATTAAATGTATTGGCTGCGGGTGAAATATAAATATTTTCGTCGCCAAATCAGCATTCCTCACGAATAAATAGGACCTATTTACCTAACTTTAGTATATCGAGAAAGATATTCCAGAATTTTTTTATTAAACCGTGACTGAATACATAGCTAAGTAAGTCAAAAAAATAATTTTATCAAGCTACAACAGGATATTACACTGCAAAAATTTTTAATTCAATTATATTAGTGCTAACTAGTCACTTATTTCATCTAAATTATCCTCTCGGCTTTCCAGTAAAACAATTTATCAGCCCAATCTCTTCACCGACTGAAAATGATGGCTTAAAACTATAAAACGAAATTATTTGGATCTTTTTCTTCTTATCCGAAACTAGCCGAATATTTGCAAGTGTTAATTACAGATTATGTGACGATTTGAAAACCGATACAGCTAATGAACGAAACTTTGATTTCAATCAATATCGGAAGATAATCTAGATACTGATATCACATGACCTTACATATCTATGTCCTTCTATTCGAATCTTGAAAATGTAATATATGGTGTAATTCTTGACAATTTCAGAAGAATATTTTACGTACACGTTTACTAAATGTAAGAAAGGCTTTATGTAGTTTTTTGGATATGCGCTAATACATTAAGAATTACTTGCATTTTTTGGAAGTTCAGAATTTATATCAAAGTACTTTTTAGTCAAGTCCTTGGTATTCGATAGAATCACCCATATAATAAATTTTGAAATTGCATTGTTATTACTAACTATAAAGTTTTGGTGGAAAAATTAATCATACATTTTATTAACGCTTTGCAAAAAATTTTGAGAATGAGAAAAATGCATGCATGCATGGCATGCATGACCATAATTCGGGCTTCGAAAAATAAGGTTCCCGAAAACCAAGAATCTTTCCTGGAAAACTTCCTCATATAGAATTTTAATTAGTACGCTCCATTATACCATCATACCAAGGACTGATGTTCAAAGTTAAAATTGAGAAGTTTTGGTTCCATTTTCCAGTGAATGAAATAATTATAGACACATCCTTTATATTTTGACTCTTTTTGCGAAAACCAAAACACTGCTGAATAACTGTCTACTTCCTAAACGCAACCAAAATTCTTGAATTCAAAAAAGAAAAAGCTACCGATCTTTTTGATTTCAGAGCAGTAAATCTTAAAATAGCGCTTTAATCATGTTTAACAGAACATCTGACTTTTTCAGAAATATTAAAACTATGAAGATTTCTTTTCAAAAACAATTCTGGCCGAAAATTTTAAGCACAAATTTCTTACTTTAAGGTAGTTACACTAAACTCAAGCTAAGAAGCATTTTTTTGTATGTTAATTGACATGAGAAAACATTTCCCTTTATGATCTTTATGATCAGGGTAATTTTCAAAAATCTCACTTTAAACATTTAGGTGATTTTTGCGATATCTCTTACATATAAATTTATTAATACCTACCCAAAGCAACATTTATTAATACCTACATAAAGCAACATTTATTAATACCTACCCAAAGCAACATTTATTAATACCTACCGAAAGCAATGATTATTAATACCTACCCAGAGCAATGTTTATTAATACCTACCCAAAGCAATGTTTATTAATACCTACCCAAAGCAATGTTTATTAATACCTACCCAAAGCAATGTTTATTAAAACCTACCCAAAGCAATGTTTATTAATACCTACCCAAAGCAATGTTTATTAATACCTACCTAAAGCATCATTTTTTGAATTCTTCATAGCAATTTTGTAATTATTGCATGACATGACAAAATTATTGCATTTATTAATTTTCGCCCAATTTCAGAACGTGCTCTTGTTTTGCTCTTGTTTTGCTCTTGTTTTGCTGTAATGCGCAACATACTAAAAGGATTTGGAATTTTGGCCTAATGACCACTCGGAAGTATTTTTTTTTTTTGACACTGATGAATTTTTCATAATTGATTATTAATGCTTCCTAGAAGGGTTATAAAGGTATAAAAAGGAGGCAGCTTTGTTTATAAGCGCTTAAAGATGAGGCGGTTGTGTTAAGTATAATTTACGGTTTATCAAAAAATATTACATTGCCAACTTCATGTTGATATATAGGTATCATCTTCGAAATTTTCAATTTTACTTCAAAACGAAGATCGCAAGATTTCTTTTTTCACCAATGAAGAATTAAAAAGTACGAAGAAAATATATGAGTAAATCGTTTATTTGTAAATAAATTTTTAAGATTAAGCAATTAGTCTAATTAAATTCCGGTTCTTAAATTGTACCGTTTGAACATTCAGATATTAAATAGACGAGTTTGTTTGGGATTTTTTGCAAGAGGCATTTTAGATTTCAAAATGAAGTTGCAGCCAAATTGACATGTAAATAACAGATTCAAATTTGAAACGCACCTAGTTTCATTATTTTCTGGAGTTTTTTTCCTTTAAAAAACCTATATTCTTTTTAAAATGGAGAGGTAGTTATTGCCTAGATATCTAATTATCACGAACACTCTTTTGCGGAGTTTTTGAAACTTTTCTAAACTATTTTTAATCCGACACTAAATTACAGAATTTTCAACCCTCGAACCTTTACTTCTATAAAATTTCAGAAATATCTTTATGTAAAGAGTTAACATTACTTTTTGTGAAAAGTTTTTCAGTAAGCTTAAAGAAAATTGTGTTCTTAGTTCTGTTGAAAATGCATTCACTTTATCTTATCCTACCGTTTTATTTCGTTCTGATCAGGTTGGTATTTTGTTGCTTTTTTCCATTACACCTAGTTCCTCTGATAGCAGACTTGTTCCCAATGCACTTATTGGGCTTGCCGAACGCTTATGAACAGCCACTACACGTCTTTTAAATATATATTTTTAGCTTTACACCGGCGTTATCATTAATTCAAAAAAATTTTTTTTTAGATCGAAAAGATTTAATATTGGTAAAAAGAGCATCAAAGTGGTTAAATGTTTTTATTTGGAGTTGTTTTTGCCTTAGTGGCAAGCCAGTCTGTAGTTGCTAATTTTAATGAGGGTAAGATATAGTCCTGTGATTCCTTTTTCACTGTGTACTTGGTAGAACACGCTGAACAAGCATATATCACTATTTGAATTGATGCTTTAAAAACATATTTACGTAATTGTATGAACTCTTTACCATCAATTACTTTTGCTACTAAATAATGTTTGACTTTAGTTCAAATTTTTAAGAATTTTATCTCTATTTCAAGCTAAGAATCTCACTAAGTGGTCACCCCTTCTAAATTTATTCGAAAATAAGTTTTTTAAATTTTGATATACGTTCAAATACGTAGAATAAGTAAAATCTCACTTTGATTGCTAATTTTGGGTATAAATACTTGAAATTCCACTTTTAAATATGCCACTTATAAATTTTCAGCCATATTAACGTACATAGCAATGCACAAGGGGTGCAGAAATTGCTCTGTCGTAGCTCACACGGTAATATCAATGATAAAATCCAGCTTTTTATGGCTTCTTGATATATGAAGCAGTCGAGAAAACATTGGTTCAACAGGGCCGTACGATTATATGTCAAAAAAAAAAAAAAAAAAAAAAAGCTTATGAAGTTTTTGAAAAATTGTGCGAAAATTGAAAAGATGGCTAAAACCCGTAGAATCAAGCAAAGAATAAAAGGATCTAAGCGAAGGAAGGGATTTAATGCGAAAACATCTACTGTGGTTTGGAATTAAAATGATGATAATACTGTAAACATTCAATAATAATTTAAATACAGCTAGCTATAGCTAATAAATAATCTGAATTGATTCAGATTATTGAGTATAGATTAATTTATACTGAATCTTCTACTTATTTAAATAACGAATTATACTTAACACGTTAACCGCTACGAAATTAATAGGTGAACATTAATTTATCTGCTGGTAAAATTGAAGATATCAAAACATCGTAGAATCTAGAACTTAGACTAAGTTCAAGCAGATTTGATGCTATAATTGATACCGTTATTTTAGCATGTTTTTTTAGTTCTCTGTCGTGTCCAGAGTGTTGAAATTCTACATTAAAATTGGGTTATGAACAGTATAATAAGAAACAATGATTATCATCAATGTTGTTTTTAAAATGCTCAAACACTGTAACTAGGTACATAATTATGTACATGTAAAATTAAGTCCGTTAAAAATTTAGAAAAATCTCAGTTTAAATTTTTTTGTGAAGAACCTGAAATAATATTTTGATTTTAATATTTGTTGCTTTTTGTAAGCTCTTTTTTGTTTGTATTATATTGAGATCTCAATGATTAGTTTTATATTTTGCTTATAACTGTAAATTCTTTATAAACGCCATCTCCACCCCATTTCATTCCGTCTCTGTATCCGGGTAAGTTTCTCTGTACGTTAAAAAGTGAAGAAAATTTTAAAATTCTTAAAAATTTAACATAGTGATACACAAGGTAAAAAATTACAATGCTCTGTAATTTAAAGCGCTGTCATTTTCGTTTTTATTTTTTTGCTTACAGCAAACCCAATTATCTAAATTGATTGGATCACATTGATCTTCATTTTAATTTTGGATGTAAAAGACGTGATACCAAAGCAAGCATTGTGCATCTTCAGACAGGACCCAGTTCACATCTTTGCTGACAACTCCATTTTCTTTTTTGTAGTCTTTACTGTAACCGTTAAGAAAATATATTGTTTTTATTAATGTAAATACCAAATTGTTTTTGTTAGTGCATAACCATCTTTATCACACCTACAGTAAAAAGAAACCCAAACATTTTTAAATTTAGGTAAAACGACATTTTAATTGGGTCTCATTTTTTCTTATACAGTTTTATATCCATTCTCCATCCTAGCATAGGTTAGACATTGTCATTTAAAAGTTGATTTAAGAACTATCTGGGTTTTCTATATAGTTGTATCGTTGCTTCATGTAAAAAGTTATTTGGATTTCATAGGAATTTTATTTAGACTGCAGTTGTGATGGTCTATGAGTTTCGTTTATGTAATTCTTTTATAAATAAGCGAGGAAAGCTCGATTATTATATTACTGGTTATCGTTTTTGATGGAATAGTTATACTTTTTAGCTTGAAAACTACTATTAAATTTTAGCATTTTTTTTTACAAGGAAAATTTTATGCAGGAAAAAAAATCAAACTTTACCCGACAAAATCTTTTTCTCCTTGTTTGAATACTAAATAGCCGATTACATTTTTATACATTTTCCACTCATTTTGTGCTTCTCCAACAAGGATTTATTTTTTTGTGCTAGCTAGCTTTATTCTGCAAACAGAATATTTCAATAAAACTTTCATAACCTTCTGCAGGGTCTTGATATAAAATGAAAATACCTTTTTTGTATTGAAAAACCTCCCAACAAAGTTCTTTTCATTTTTAACGTTTAATAACTTCCACCAACAAATGAAATACACATTCGGTTGTATTACAAAATTTCACCTGCTCGTTGAAACCTTGTTTAGGTAAATATTCTTTGTACACGCGAACATTTTCAGAATCACAAGAAAGAGATAATTAAATGATGCATTACATATTATATAAAAAGGTTTTACGTTTTGCTATTTAAATATTTATTTAAATATTTATTTAAATATTTATTTAAATATTTATTTAAATATTCATTTAAACCATTTTAAAAAAAAAGATAATAAATATGTTTAAACGAAAGTAGTTTATTATGGTAGGCTGTTCACTCTCAATCACGTTGAATTGCAAATGACAAATATTCGTTGCTATAATTGAATAGCTCGTTCCAATGACACTATTTTTCATCGTTCTAAAATAAATTCATTGTCATAATTACAGTCTATACATATTAGATATATAAAAGAAAGGCATACAAATTGCAAAAAAACAAGGTGTTAGTATGTCTTAAATATAATTTTTTCAAGACTATTAAGGCTAATGAGGGGAGGGGTTGTGACGTCAACGGCCAAAGGCAATTAAATAATTAATTTTTTTTTGTTGGTGGCCTCTAACATGTTCAGTTGGTTCACCCCTCATTAAAAAGTGCTATTTTTCAAGATTATTAATGTAAATTTTCAAAAAAAGTGGCCAAGGAAAAATGGATGCACTTTTACTATAATGAGATCACGTGTGTATCTTCTGTTCAATGAGCCAATTACAGAAGTTGTTGAATAGATAACGATGTCTTGATAATCTGCATACCTATTCTGTTGAAGCTAAAAAATGCAAATACTTCACTTTCACGCAAAACGGCTATCACCACCATTCACCAAAAATAATTTTACGAAAAAAAAAAGGTGGCATCCATCACCACAAAAACTGTTGCAAAACAAACAATGCTTGATGCCGGAAATGAATTGAAAAACGATGTTATGTCTCTTGATTAAAGTAGTTGATATCAGCGTATCTTTCAACGGTACATGGCAATGTTGTGACTGATTTCGTTGTTGAACGGTGTGTTAGCTGTTGTATCCATTGACAACAAGCAGGTTTTGGATTTTGAGCGTTTTCGATACAGTTACAAACTTTAATGATGACAAAAAATCCTCCGTGGATATTTTGGGTGTTTTGAAAAAAACTGAAAAGTGTTCATACGTGATGAAGAAGTTAAAATGCATTCAGATAAGTTGAGACAACAGATGTTACGGGTGAAAAAGCTGAAAAAATGAAAAAACTTCTGAAAAAAAGGTTGTGATGTATGTATCATGAGGAATTTTATATTACTGCATAAAATTTTATAACTTCTTAACCTGAAAATTAGTTCTTAAGTTGTAAACTTTTCTCTTTATTTGAGTTTTTTCTCAGAATGGCTATTTGAGCATGCTGGCCATTAAAGTTTTCTACAAAATTTTCAGGGGGTTATTGCTACGAATGCTGTGTTTTAAACAAAACAGAAACAAAAAAATATTTTCAAAAGATATAGTTTTTATACTATTTTAACCTACTGAAATTTTATGGGGTATTATCAAGCCTAAAAATTATGGCCCCCTACTGGTATTGATGGTAGATTTTATATCATTTTTAGTGTTACAAAAGATTTTCTAGGAAAAACAAAAAATTAAATAACTACTAGTATTTGCCTATTTTGATGCTAAAAAAATTTTATTTGATATAAATTTACAATTCAGGAGGATGCGAACTAGAAGGATGTGGAAACCATGGTGACTGCGTAAATGGTGTTTGCCAATGCGACAATGAATATGTTGGTGAAGAATGTCAGTTTAAAGGTTTGTTATTTTCATATATATTTCTTTTATATCTTATCATATTATATAAGAAATTTTAGAACAAGCACATTTAATAAGCGATATATGTAGAACACTGTACTTATTACATAAAGCTTGTAGGTGAGGTTTTAAGCTCGCATTATCATATCATAATCAATTATCGCAGAGCACTTTTCATGGTAGAATGAAAATTATATAGCTAACTCTTTGGCTTAATAATTATTTTTATGGCTTAATTATCTGGCTTAAGAATGACCCTTGGTGATCTACGCGATAAAGCAATAGTTTTTTAAAGTTATTCAGATGATGTATGTATGTATGTATGTATGTATGTATGTATGTATGTATGTATGCATGT
>JAUZNK010021836.1:0-20614 GCA_035046665.1 Euphysa ruthae | reverse complement strand
TATCTGGCAAATATCTGAGCTCAACACTTTTTTCTTGAAACATATTTTTATGGTGCCCACTGGAAATTGGCTGAATGTTGGACGTATTGTTTTAATTGGCGCTGTTGCTTTGCCAGCTTTGAAACAGTTTTATCTCTTCATTACTGACACAAGATGTAAACGTGTGGGTACACAATGTTGGATGTTTATTTGCATTACATTTTTAGAGTTTATATTGAGCGTTCGTCATGCCCGTGAGTTATTCTCTCATACAGAGTTTCTATATATTACTGCATGGCTTCTGTTTGTTTTGTTAGTATGTCTTGCTCTTATTTTATTCATGGTTCTGTTGGGTGAAAGATCTAAAAGGGGCAATATCCCAGTTCCTGTCAGAACGCATGTGTCGTACAGTGAGCTTAGTGTGGACAAAGAATATGAAGGGGATAGCGAAGATTATACACATTCTACTAAGTTACCAAGGAAGAGAAAGAGTTTACGGAGACTAGCAAAAGAGGCTAAATATTAACAAAATTTAAGAATTTTTTGCTTTCTTCATGTTGCTTAGTTTTGTATTTAGGGTGTATTTATTATGTGTATTATGTTTTAAAATGTATAAGCGAAGTAATAGTATTGTTTTTATTTTAAGGATCTAATTATAACTTTAAAGTTATTTTTTTTTTCGTGAGTTTTTTCATGTTTGAAAATAAAAGTTTGTATCTTTAATTTTATAGCTGTTAATAGCCACTATAATAATACACCCCCAATTCTAGAGACTTAAATTAAGTAATTTCCTAAATTGATGTACTTGGAAGTCTTAAATTTACCTCAAAAGAAAATTGCCCTTTACTCTTTGCAAAAGTGGTAAAATTTATTTTTCTGTCCCCCAGGAATTGAGCAGCCAATTTGCTCTATATCTCACGCATGCGGTTAGGGTGTAAGCTTGCCAAATTGCATTGCATGTAATTCAAAATTTCCAATTGATGCAAAATTTACCTCAGATTTTTTGCTTTGTTCTCATATCTTAAAAATTTAAACTTGCTAAATATTACTTATTTCATAATAAAAAAGTTTAATAAAGGAGCATCTGTGCTGGAGATACCTATACCTAGTAAGAGATTTAAACCTCTTGTTTTCTGTTATTTTGAATGATTTCATACAATATATATATATATATATTGATATTATATATTATTTGCTTGCTAAGGTTATGCAATATCATGTATATTGATATGTATGAGATAATAATGCATAATTAAATAATGGTTGTGACTTGAATTTTTTTGTTTAAGATTTTAATACACAATTATTAATTCAGGTACTTAGAACTGTCTTTCAAAATATTCAACTATTGGCCATTCTCTACTTCAAACTGCCTCACTTCAGGATTTCCTAGATCTTTATACATAGTTTTTTTTTCATTTCATTTTTCTTTTATTTACTAGTCCGGTTAGTCTTGTCCATCCTTTCTAGCAGTTCAAAATAAACCTTACACATTTCAGCATTTTTGGCGTCATTTCTTTCCAATTAATTTAAGTCGTTTTTTTTGCTGGCCAAATTTGACTCCCGTAAAGCGTAACGCTTCGTGCAAATGCGTCATATAATCTAACTTCTAAATGTAAAGGCAGCATCTGGCAAACAATGGTATTAACTCCAAACTTTTTCCAGTCGCTTCTTATCCTTGCAATGTTGTTGTATTCACTTTTCTGGTAGCTAATAGTGTCACCTAGGTAACAAAATTTTTTCGTAAATGACGACATATCTGAATCATTTGGCATAAATTATTCCCTTACCCATAACATTAGGTCTTCTAAAAACTTCTTCCTTCTGGTCAAGTTATTTTCTTTCTCTCTCATATGTAGACTGCTTATCTTGACTTTGACTTAGTCTCGAAATAAACTTTCTTGTCTATTTTACCTTTATTCCATTGCTTCCAAAGCTTTTTCTTTTCTTTGTCTGTACTATCTGCAGAACTGTTCCACCACCATGTCTCTTTATGCTCAAATGGACCTGTTGTCCTACCACAAAAACTGTCTGTAGCTTCTAATAAAGAGTATTCTAAATTTTCCAATACACTTTTACTGAAAACTGAGACTTACAAGTTTCTCTAAATTTATCTATATATGATTTAAATTTTCTCATAACACTGGCTTCATCTAATCTCTATATCTTTCCACATTACTTTTACCTTTGCATCACTTAAAAACTTTCTTTTTTATTCATCGCAAATACCAAACTATGTGAGCTTTGGCAAATTTAAATGTGATAAAGTGAAAAACGTTTCTCAGGAAACCTTTAAAGTTTTGTTTTATAGAGCATAATGAACTCTATATTTTGCTGTTATTGTATTTTGAAGAATGTGTGCTCAGACCGTCTAGTAAATGGAGGGATTTATGACCTGCCGAAAATTCTAGTTTCGGAGTTTTTTTTTTTTTTTTTTTTTTTTTTTTTTTTTTTTTTTTTTTTTTTTTTTTTTCACACCGATTATTCTATTATCTTTGAAAAGCATTTGATACAGTTAGTCATGAAATTATTTTATCAAAATTGAAACATTATCGGATAAAATATAAAACTTTTGAACATGTTAATAATTGCCTAAAAAATAGGAAGAAATAATTTCAAATGCAAAAGCTCGGGTATTTTAGATATTGTATGTGTAGTTCCACAAGATTCTATTTTAGGACTGTTATTGTTTTTAATTTACATTAATGATATGCATAGAGTCTCAAATCTTATTAACTTGTTTAAAAACATGAAAAATTATTTAAAATTTTTCTCACTTTGGTTTAAGGCAACTAAACTGTCATTAAATTGTGACAAAACTAAGTTTGTACTATTTCATAAACAGGGATCCGCAGAAAGTTTACCTTTAAAACTTCCATTTTTTCTATTGATGGTTTGGAAGTAAGACACATTCAATAAAGTTTCTAGAAGTATTGATTGACCAAAACCTAAGTTGGAGTAGTCATATCAAAATATTGGAAATTTACCTGTTTAGGGCAATAGGAATGCTATATAAGTGTCTTTTTTAAATTTTAAATCATGATATTATATTTTATATTTGCAAATAAATATTTACCAAGTTTTAATGTTTATGTGATGCTTTAAACTTTAGCTAAAGTCTTCAATACTTTATTTGAAAAGTCATCTCGCCAAAATCTAAACTCATGATCTAATAAAGATTTTATTAATTTTAATTTTCCATTTATAAAATCCAAGTTAAATCCGTTTTCTATATATTACAGTTTTCTAGAGGTCTATAACTGTGGAACGATTTCCCGAATAAAAGTTTTAGAGATCTATGTTACTGTTTTTCTACATTTAAATATAATTTAAAACAACATTGTTGATTTTCGTATAAATGTATAGTTTAATATTTTTGTTTATATATTTTTTTAGAATCTATTTCTTAATTTTAGTATTTCTTTATACTTACAAATATACTAATATATTAGGATTCCACTTTTCCGGATCTTTCCGGAATTCCGGATTTTTTTCAATCAAAGAAAATTGATTCTTGATTTGTTTTTTTATATAAAATGGATTATAGTTCTCTTTGAATTTTTAATTTATTTTAGTAAATACATAACAATCAATTGAATTGGAAAGTGAAACACATTTTACAGACAGTTTATAAACTTAAAGGGCCATGTTCTCTGAAAGTGTTAACTTTTATTTTAGGGTTAATCATTAGTCATGAATAAATTTATAGGAAGTAATGTGAATGTGAAAGATATTAGCTAACGTATATTGCTGAGACAATCTTCAGAGTCTTCCAAAGAGTTTGATGCATACAAAAAAAAAAAATGTTGTTGACACTGGCTCGAGGATAAATATGGAAATGAGGATTTTGTTTCTGAATATTGTGTCAAAATTGGTAAACCTGGAGATGAGTGGTGTAAATGTTGCTCGGAAGTCATTCACTATGAAAATGAAGATAAAAAGGATCTTTTAAAGCATTGTGCTAGAACCAATCACAAAGCTGCTTCTAAAACTAGAAAGGAAAATACTGAGCTGCCTTTATCATGACTAGAAGGTATCCACAAAGTGGCTGATCGATGTGCAACAAAGGACTTGCACTATGCCTTATGGCGCAACTTTGAATCTTCATGATTAGTTATTCTGTCCATCTCAGAAAAGCATTGTCTTTAACAAACCTGCTATAAGTCTGGTTGATCGCGCCAGCCACTATGAAGAATTTGCATTATCATTTGCAGTAGAGCATGGAATTCAGTTTTCAAAGGTTCTCAAACTAGTAAAATTTTCACAGGTAAATCATTATCGATAATTCAATAACTTTTTCTATTTTTGTGTTTATTTGGCTCCTGTCTAATTATTTTTTTAAAATGTTACATAATTGTTGTTGCGGGACCTCAAACAATATGTAAATATGCAGTAAAATTATACTCATTGAATTATTATCAAAATATCTATATATAAATATCTATTTGAGTATTCCAAATTTCCCTGCTTTCATAACATACATAACGTTATGAAATTTAGCTCCGATATAAGAGAGGTGTTGATGGAAATTTGTTTTGTTTTGGATATACGTTATAATGTACTTCCAGAACATTCCACATTGGCGGCTTTCCATCTACGTCTGTTGTGAAACATTTTCTTGTCTAATGGACCCAATTATACTATTGTGTGAATCATGCATACCCAAAGATGTAAAGCATTTTTTAATAAAACTTTTTCAAAATACATTTTCTGAGTATCAAATGTCTTTAAAAGGAGTCAAAGTCATTAAAAGTTTCCAATGGACTATGTTCCAGAAGAAATTAACTGATGACTACAGACAAAAAAAATTGCGCAAAGTAGAAAATCTTTCCCATCTTTAAAAATCGTTTTTCCTGCATTCGAACAGAAGAGCCCACTAGCCCATAAATTATACTATTCCATTATACAAGCTGTTCAGACTTACTTGAGCTTCTTTTGTAAGTTTCAAAAAATCAAAGATTTAACAAGTGCCTAGTTAAAGTTGATATTGAAGCAAATTTAAGAAAAGTATTTTTTGTTGGAGGTGGTAACGTTGCATTAATCAAGGAGTTGAAACAGCAGGCAAGTTATTTATTTAGTTGTAGAGTATAATGCTATTTTGAAAACAGCTTATATTACTACAGCGAAATACATATTAAATAAGTTTCCAACAGAAAAACTTTAGGTTTTTTCCTTAGATCCAATTGTTATTGTTATGGGTCTTTCAAAGACTCACAATTTTCTGTAAACTTTGCCAGACTACTTTCCTCAAATAGGCAATACTTGCTAGATGAACCAGTTGTATTTAAAAGAAATCAGTGAAATTCAATTAGATAAAATATCTCTGATGACTACTTATAAAGGAAATATGCGCCTTGATACCTGGTGGACTCAAATATTTTTATCAGGAAAATACCCAATACTATGCAATGTTGCAAAAGCCTTCGCTTCCATTTTTACTAGGCCGCAAGTCGAGTGTTTTTTTAGTATAATAAATAAAGTTATTGACAGTAAAACCAACCAAATTCATATTGACACATATTCGGTTATTGTGAGTACAAAATTTGTTTGTGATATGTTCAATAGAAATCGATCCACTTCGGGATCCAGTTAACACCAGTCAAAATTATTATATTATGACTGCTAATTCCTGATACAAGAAAAAGCTAAAAGAGAAACAGTCACAGTTATCAGCTTGACAAAATGAAATTCTTACCCCTGGAGAAGCCCCTGAATCTCGTTAGTCACATTTTAGAGCAACAGGTAAAATGAGAGTTCATGGTCGGCTCAAAAATCAAAACGATAACGTCCACAAAAAATCTGAACTTGTACAGTGTGAAACAGAGACGTTAGCAAGGAAACCAAGATCAAAGAATTGAGTATTCAACACAGAGAAACCAGTCGATCAAGAACCCAGAAATACTTTTTGTGAATTTGAATGGAAAGTTCCATAAATTCTTTCTGATCCCACCATGTCAGTTGACTTTGAAGTTGAGATATCTAGCTATGCTGCGAAGAAATGTCTAACAGAAACTCCTCGAAAAAAAAAAAAAAAACTGAAATTGTCTAGCTTCTTTAATAAGTAGCATATGTTCTTGACAATCCTAAAACATTTTATATAGTTATTTTGTTTGGCGTAAATTAATTCTGCAAACGAGTGCCCTCCGCCCCTCTTTAAGATTTCATGGAGACTTTACCAATTCTATAACTATATGAGAGAAGAAGGATATCAGTTGGGTTGGTTGAACTACATAGTTTGGAAACAAGACTAATGTCTATTATTATATAGTTTGTTTACTAGAAAGAATTCATTCATATTAAAACACGTTTTTATCTGCTCAGTTTAATTTAACACTCAGTGTATATATATGTTTATGTTAAACTTGACTCAGTGTTGCTATAATCTAAATAGCACAATTTTTTTGTGATGGGAGTTAGTTTGTTTTATAGTTCCCCGCACAAATTTGCATTTCATACTTATAAAAGTTTTCCTATTTGAAAAATTAAGTTGTTATCATAACAATATTACACGATGGATGATTTGCTCACCGATTTTGCAGTTCCTGGCTTTTGCCAATGGTTGAACCAGAGATATTCCATCAATTTGAAAGTGCATTTCTTTATACAATACAGTCATCGTTATAAGGTTGGCCAGTCAAATAAAGTTTTTTAGTAAACATTTCATAGGAAAAGCAAATTAAAAAAAAAAAGAAAAAAACGATCTCTTTTGTTGTTTTAATTTGCCTACTTTCTGTCGGCTAATAAAATCTAAACTGTTGTCCCAGCTGTGATTTTATTAACTGACTGACTCTTTAATCATCATAATAATCTATTGTATGATACAAAAATGTCCAGTGAAACAATACAACATTTTAAAATATATGCTAACAATGTTATTGTTGTGCTACGTTGGTGAACTACACAGTGTGCTGTCCACACATTTTTGAAAAGTTAAACGGTTGATTATTCCATAATGTCATTAGTTTAATGGATTTGTGAAAGCAAAGAAAATGGATATAGAAGGCTTTAAACCCTGTTAAGGGCAATTTAGGAAATGGAAGTTTCAAATTACAATTGGGTATCAATTATTTTTTTGTGTACTGAAATGTGTTATAAAGAAAAAGTTTCATATTAATCAAATAAAGAGCAAAATATTTTATATTAAAGTGTATGTAAAAAGCTACCAACAAAGTAGTAATGATAAAGATTCTGGATCGATACTGATTTACCAAATACATCGTAAATTTAATGTTTGCACAATAAAAATATATTAGATATTCAAAAATCAAAAATAGGTGTATACATAAAAGGTTATATGATAAATTTATCGTGATGTTTCTCTGACATGGCAACTTAAAAAAGAATATATTTACATTAGAACGATAAAATCGTAAAACAAGGCTTATTTTTTTATTTCACTAAATTATCTATCAAAAAAAAAGTCAAATCTATATGTTCTGTCCTCCTTTTTTCATTTGGCAATGACAAGTAATTTAAAGTTAAATGACCAGAGATCTTTTGACATAAATGACCCCTATAGATAACCCCTCATAAAAATATGATCAATTTTTTCACTGAAAGTTAAAAATCTATTAAGGGAAATATCTGACATAAAAAAACTCACTTTTTAGTACTAGGCCATTTTTCACCACAGATATGTTTTTGAAATTTTTTTGAAACTGACTTTATGTTCTTAATTTAAAAGATAAATGAAGATATTTTTTTATTCAAATGCTTACTTATCCAATCTCTTCTTTCTTCTTTTTTGGCTACAAGCTTAAAAATAAGGCATAAAATCAACATTAAATATTTTTTAGATGTTTACATGTTTCCGTGTGCTCAGGTTATTATATTTTATTTTTAATTGGAAATTTCTGAAGTTATTTTGTATCGATTATCAAATCAATCCTCTAAATTTTTCTTTCATACATGCTGTAATAGGAGTTCTAACAGCTACACTTTGTAACGTTCTGTAACCATGTATGATTTTTATTATAAAATATCAACGAAAAACTGTTTTCAGTTAAATAACACACCTACTTGGTATATATTTATATCTAAATTTATTAAATAAATTATAGGAATGTAGACTGTAAACCTATTGTAAAAAAAAATACATTAATTTACATTAGATGGGTAAATTTTTAACATCAAACTTTGTAAAGGGGGAATTTGCACGTGAAATTTTTATCCATTTGTAATAATGGAAATTGAAAAATGACTTATGCGAGTGGTAATAAAAAGGTATTATTCTAGATAAGGATAATTTTTTAGCTTTAATCTTAAAATACAATTTTGAGATAAAAAATGACAAAAGGGCCAATAAATTTAGTATAAAAATGTTTAATTTCACCTACACTATCTTATTTTAGAATTTAGTTAGATAAACGTGTTTGAAATAGTAAAACATTGCATAACCATAGTAAACAAGGGCACAACTACTCGTATCTCAAACAAATGGATAAAAAATTAACATTGTATTACAATACTTGATAAAAATTTAACAGAATCGATAGTTTTGCTACAAAATTAATTATCTTCCTGACTAGTGTTAATCAAATCAAAATTGTTCCTAACACCTCTCAGTGTCTTTGGCTACTAGTTTCAGTGGTTTATGAATGTTATTAAGTATTCAATCAAGTTTTGGATTAAAATAAAACACTTTCTTATTATGAGTGCAGCGATAAAATTTTTCTTTTTTGACATAATCTATACTAAATTAAATTTTATTTACCATAAAATTGTCATAAAATTTATATGTTAATATTAATATTAATTATATTATTCTTTTAATCTTGGAGGCCAACATTATACTTCTAAAGGATAAAAATATACAATAGTTAAAATTACAGTAGTGTATAAAAATGTAACAACCCATGCAGTAACCTTTTATAAAGCTTCTAAATCCTAATCAAACTTTGAAAAACTACAAACCAGAAAAATATAAAATAAAAAATATAAAAACTAATTTACTGAAAGTTATCATATACTATCAATGAGCCACAAATATTCTTCTATTGTAATTGAGAAATTTGAATGAATATCGATCAAAGGAGAGAACACTGTGGCAGGGTTAGTGTAAACTATTCAATTAAATCATTCAGTGCCATGGTAAAACATCGACAAAACCAGGGGAAAAAACAGTGTGAACAATAAAAATACCATTGTTACAAAACATCAATATCTTGATGAAGAAATATACAAAGTAAACATATTATATATCATTTTAAAGCTAATATAATTCCCTATTTAATTATAATAAAAGAAAGCTGGAAAATAAAAAAACTTTTCCAGATATTGACTTGAGTGTAAAGAAAAAAAAAGCTGATTTTGCAAATTTTCAAAATAAAAAACAGAATATTTCCAGTTTTTGACCATTAAAAAATATTTAAATATTTAAATTGACATTTATTTTGCCAGAATAAGTTAGTAAAACTTATGAGCTTATGTTTGTCAGCAAAAATCCTTTTCAGATTTAAAATTTCAACACGCACTCAAACTGGGCAGAAATAACAGTGCCAACAATAATATATTTTATAATATATTTGTTACAAAAAAATATCAATATCACGAGGTGTTTATTTGAACGTATCCATACACAATTAGCACTGCAATGAGTTTGAATAGTTAATACCTGGTAATGGGACTCCAATTTAGAAATCTTGAATACTGACTAGCAGGTAAATTCTCTTGTAATTTTTGGGTCGTGCATTCATTTATAGGTGTTACTAATTTTACTTGTACGTCTCTGCTATACAGTTCCAAAAAGTATTTATAAGCTGAAGATGTACCACCAAGGTCAGCAAGAACTCCAGGCACTTCAGCTGGATATTTTCACCTACTTTCTGTTAAAAATGTTAAAAATGTCTGATATTGTTTAATTCTATGAAAACTGCACTTGAAAAGAATGAAAGCATATGTTGAGATTGACATCCTTTGATTGTAAATTTTAATTTATTATTAAGATGTGTAGTAGCCAAGTACTGCTTATCTTATATTAAATAATAATAATAAAAATATTGTTTGTTTTTATCTTTACATCTAGTTTTCTTTTTAAATATAGATTAATAATTATTGCACTTACATCTTGACATACATATGGATATTGAATTTAAAAAAAAAAACATAAAAATGGCTAAATAACTACCTGATATTGATATTAAATATTCCAAATTTATTAATTCAGCTTCAATTTATTATTTCTTTAAATTGAATTTGCTTTAGTTTTACTCTCATAAAATGATTATTTATCTATGTTACTTTGAAATGTAATTAATTACTTCTTATATTTTTATTTTTTAACAGAAAACACATTCTATTTACAGTGTAAAATGTAATGTCTTCTTTTTATATTTTTCTTTATTAGATACATTGTGTATTGTTTAAGTTATACAAGACTTAAAATTATTATTTTTCATATATATATACAGTTAAATAATAAATTACATATTTTTATACCATATTTTCTGTTTACTTAACTATATATTTATATATTACTATATATTTATTTTTTATATTATATATTTATATATTATTATATCTATATAAATTTCACACACTATCACAATGGTCTAAAACAAAAACCTCCTCTTCAATCCAACAAAACCAAAATTCTTCTTTTTGCGTCCAAACAAATGTATCTCAAACACCATCTTAAAGAACCTTCAAATTATTTTCTCACATCAAAAATTGAGTGAGTGAAAGATTTAAAGATATTTGGTGTCTACTTTAACGGAAACATGAAATAGAACCAACATATAAAAGAAAATTTAAAATCAGATTATGCAACACTACGTTCACTAAAACTAAAACTTGAGCACATTTTGCCATTTATAACGAAAAAACGACTTGACGAATCTTTGATTCTTTCAAAAATGGATTACGGCAACACTGTAACAACCAACATGCAATTTTACCTTATTATGAAATTGCAAAAGGCATAAAACGCAGTAGCTGGATTTGTACTATCAAAATATGGTACAAATGAAGATGTAATAAACCTGAAATTGCACGCGGTGATAGGGTGACAAGAACACAGAATTGCAAAATTGACCTATAAAGCACTCAACCTTGAAAGTAGGCCCAAATACTTAAACCTGTTCAAAAAAAACATCACCAACTCAGGAAGTGTAACATTTTCAAACATAGGTCCGATTGCTAATTCGAATATCAAAGGTACGTTTCCACATCAGACTATGCAAGTTATTAACAACCTTCCAACTAAGTGCGACATTTAAATACTTTTGAAGAGTTTTCAAAAGAATCTTTTAAATATTTTTTATATCAAGGTTTAGCGAGATTTATTTACCTAATTTACTCATTACTATTGTTTTTTTTTTTTTTTTTTTAATTTTCTTCATTAAAAAATATATATATTTATATACTAAACAAAATAGGACGAAAAACCAAAATTTTGACTTTGGATGTGCTGAATAAATGTTATTTTTAAATTTAATTTTTATTTATGTTTAAACTAATTGGTTTTGTAATAAATATTAAAGCTCAACCTTTGGTCAGTTTCCGGTCTTAGCTGGTTCCATATTTTTTTCACAAAAGTGTGTAAATGTGTTGGAAAAATACATTGAGATTGAGTTAAATGAGATTTCGATACACGATAGGTGCTGTGACAAAATTTAATTTTTTAGAACTGGACGCCATTTTATTTTTTCAGATTTGAACCCTAGTTTTTTTTTCAGATTTGGACCCAAATTTATTTTGTAAGAATTCGACACCAGTTTTTTTGTCAGAAATGGACTCCAGTTTATTTTCTCAGAACTGGAACCCAATTTATTTGTATTTAAATATTTTCTGGTTTATAAATTCTTTATTCTGAAGTCCATTAGTCATTGAATTGCTTGTTGACTTTTCTAAAATTCCAAATTTTTACTAGCAACCATTGGGAAAAATTATCATCAGTTTCAACAATATTTATATATAACTTAAGATTTAGAATGAAGTTTGAAGTATTCAATCCGCTTTTGAATAAGAAACTAATGTAAAAGAAGTAAAACTTCAAAATGGATCCTTTATGGGGTCGAAGAAATCATCAAATAGCATATTAAAATCAAATAGTGTTGATGTGGATCTTCAGCCAGAAGCTATACAATCATACAGTCGTAATGGCTCGTTTTATGGTTCATTAAATCCTTTTGAGAAAGATTTCTTACTGCATTCACCATCATCATCTGTATCACCTTCACCGGTTCTCCCCCCTCGAGATAAATTACCAAATAAGCAAAACAATAACTCTGCTAGTTTATATTTTAAAAACCAGACATAAAGCTTGGTTCATGACAAAAATCAACCTGAAATTAATTTAACAAATCTAAATTTCAAAGTTATGAACTCTTCTTCTTATAACGACCGAAGAAGAGGTTATTCTCATTTGACGCGCTTAGATTATACTGTGGACAAGAGCAATAGTTATTCATATATCAAAAGGGTGCAATACGATGCCAATAGCAATCCAAATAGTGAAGATTCTATGTAAGTTTTTCAGCAAGTGATTCTGTGTTGTTTGAAATTATGATTGAGTTATGAAGATTTATATTGTGAAATAATTTAATAATTTTTTTAAACGGATTTATTGTATCATATGGCCAAATATAAAAATGCACTATGCAAAATATTTTATTAATTTTTTTCTGAGATGAAACCAAATGCAAATGTTTATGATTATCACTTTAATTGGGGTTTTGTATAGTGTTAGGATATTAACATGCCTTGTGCCTTTACTTAGTTGATGTAAGGTAAAATTATATCCACATCCTTAGGAAGAGGAAAATTATATCCATACCGTTAGGAAGAACGAACCATAATTTTCAGGGACTTGCAAAAAAAATCTGTAAAAAATAATTTCAAGTGCAGCATTAGCTAAACTGTTCCATATAGTAGTTAAAATTCATATATCATGCTGTTTGCTCACTTATTTTATGATGTTTATGTGTATCTTCAGAAAATAAATAAAGCTCAGAAAGAATTTTTCCCCGCAGTAATAACAAACAAATATTTTGATTTTATAATTTCTTTGTGATGCAATAACGGACAAGGCTAATATATATTGACTATATGCGTGCTTTTCTTATATAATTAGCTATGATCATGTGTCAACATAAGAGATTTTTATACTTGAAACTACTAACCTTCTCAATCTTCAGAAAACAAGCCAGGAATGATCTAACTACTGATGTAAAATTGTCGTGGAGACGATGACACTGGTTGTTTTTGCTCGAATACCAAAACGAAGGATTTAAATAATGGTAGAAATTCATTTGTAAATCAGTTTTAACTCTAGTTAAAATAACTTGGTTACGATATGCTTTTTTCTGTTTTTTCTTTTTTCAGTGAGTGTTTTTTTTTCTATGAAGCTTGAGTATCTCCCTGATGCAATTTTTAACTTTATTTGATGCACCCTAAAAAATTCAATGAGATAGCATAAATAATAATTTTAACTAGTAATACAATCCATTGTAACGGAGATAATCATTAAAGAGTTTGAAACATTTGTACAGTTTTGGTTTATTTCTTCGTTGTATGACAACATTTTATTACTTAATTTATGTGTTAATATAAATATTCTTAAGTATGTAATATACAGTGTCGCCAGTTTGTAAATTAATGCTCAGTATTGTTTCAAAATAAAATTGTAAGTACCTTGAGAATTGTGTCTGTACCATCTTGATAAATTGTGACATACTTGTTGGATATCCATATAAAGTAGAATATTGTTAAAGCAGGTGACATGGGTGAAATTGTATCCAGTGCATTGTATGCTGATAACCATCTGTGGTCAACTCGAGCAGGTTGACGTTCTATAATTTATCACAATAAGTTTGCATATCTCTTTTAAATAGTGACTTTGATCAGGGCTCCAGTAGATGTCCGTGTGTAAATCATCACGTAATATTCAGTATACTTTTCAAATGTGTTGAGAAATTTCTTTACAGAGTTGTGAGCATGATGACATGTATCACATATCAAATATTCATATGGATTTTTTTTAGAGCTGATAAAAAATTGATGTTTTAGTCAAAAATGTTTTCACTCTTGTGTTATTATTGGGATAACAAGGTTCTTTCTTTAAAAAAAGTATTGATGCAAATTACATTTTATACTGTACTCAAAAGCTTAAAGGAATACTGTGCTGTATGAGCAATATTTGGATTTTTTAGTAAATAGATAAGATATCAAAATAAAATCAAAAATTGCACTATCTAATCATTTTAAAACCTTTATATCTTAACCTAAAAAAAGTTCAGCTGCATACACAACACCTTAACTTGCATCAATGAAACCTTTTTTCCTAGCGCACAAGTTTTTCCATTTCAACAATACGGTTAGTATCCC
This sequence comes from Euphysa ruthae, assembly GCA_035046665.1. Lineage (NCBI taxonomy): Eukaryota > Metazoa > Cnidaria > Hydrozoa > Anthoathecata > Corymorphidae > Euphysa > Euphysa ruthae. The sequence continues at coordinate 6,310 of JAUZNK010021836.1, read as the reverse complement.
TTTGTGTGAAGAACTCAGTTGTAAATGTGCCAGAAATTATGTTCGGCAAATTACAACAAACAACGCTGATGCAACACCACATTCTATGGTTTTGTGTCTAACATATACATCCTTCGGACAATGCTTCCAAATAACTCCATTGATAAACTTATTATTATTTTGAGTTTTTCCATATAAATATTTACTAAGTAAATTGTCATTACATAGGTTTAAGAAATCAGGTTTTATTTTTTCACGAATTATAAATGGTATTCCAGGCTTTTCTTTATATAAACTGGTTCCGTTAGATTTTTCAGTCTGGAATTTACACCAGCTGTCGTTCGAATGCGGACAAATTTGATGGCATATTTCTGAGTTAGATGCATCAGAACAAAGGTGCAATTTTGCACCGATTGCTTTTTTAAATTCATAAACAGTTCTACCAGTACACTGTCATACTGCTATTCCAAAATAGTTTTTAAGTTTATTGATGATGTTTTCTGTGAATCCTCTATTTCTGGCCAATATTTTACTATCTGAAAATGGCGCTTTATTGGTTACTTTTAACTTTTGCAACTGACCACATCTGTATTCCAGCTCATTCCAGTTTTTCAACAATAATACCAGGATATTGATCATTTTTGACAACTTTACTGTAAGACTTATTATCACCATCTCCAATATAATTAGTACAGCGTAGATATCTGCTTCTTTCAGACTCAATAAAACGTTTAACGAAACTAGAAACCTCCATAGGACTGGAAGAACCTGTTTTATATCACAGTTACAAACTCTTTGTTTAGTTCAGGTTGGGCTTCTTTTTGTGACTCCCATGATGTACATGCAGTACAATGCTTGGATTTTACACTTTAATCAAGCTGTATCACTTGAAATGACTGTTACAACTCCGACCAGGTGTCTGGCCCAAACGTTTACTAGTATAGATAGTATAGAATGGCACCAATTGCAAGTGTCTCACATACAAAATTTAATAATAAGGAGAGTCCTTTTTTTTGTGATTGGTTATATTCAATGTAAATTGATTTTTGATTGCAATTTGGATGTGTTCCAAGTAGTTGTATTACTGATGTTGATATATTACTGTCGAGGAGTAAAAACATGAATGAGAAGAAAGTATTGTCACCAGGAAGCGATTCCTTGTCGTCGTCATCTAACATTACTCTATTATTCATTTTTTTGGGGTGAATTATTTGGTCATGTTAAATTAGAGGTACATATAAATAAAGTATGTTTTGAACCATATGGTCACCTGTTGAAAAATCTCAAATTTCAGTACCGAACCAGAATTTTAAAACGTTTGAACATTTCAGGCTTAATAAAACAAACTAATATTTTTTTCTCGCAATTAAAAGACCTGTCTATTTCCATCTCTGATTTTCTATTTCTTAATAGTGGGTCCACATCATGGTTGCTCGTTTCTCACACAACTGTTTTGGTACTTTCTTTCACAAGGTAAAGTTAGATCTTTAATTTTAACTCCAATTTACAATTTTTTTTTTTTATTTAGATGTTTTAAGCTTGATGAAGCTGTCGGTATCCTATGGATTCATGCATGCTTCTCATCATCTTCTTTTCATCTAACCATTTTACTCCAAAGTCTCACTTTCCTCTAAAATTAACTTTAAATTATTCCATGTAAGTGGTAATAAATTAACAATTAGGCTTCCAAAGTTTAATTTCAGTTGTATTATGTGGAACTAAAGTTAGTCGAAAAATTAATCTTTTTTCAAATTAACACCATGCTACTTTTTTTGCTTAGATTTGTAATTTAAAATCTAAAATCTGAAATGCGTATAATTTTTTCAATGGAGGTTGTGTATTTTTACGAGATATGCAGTAATTGAGAAAAACCAAGATTCAATAGAGTGTTCATTTATTTATGCGTAGGGGCCTAATTGAAAAATAAGCTATGTGACAATGAAATGACACATTTTTTTAAAATCAAACATTTTTAAAGGAGAGAGCAAAATTTTAGAGCAGAATTAGGGTTGCTTGAAGTGTTTATCCACTATTTATAAAGTGTGGGTTTCTTCTTTCGAACGCTCAAATTCCAAAAAAAATCATATGAATATTCAAAGTTTATATTTCGGTCTTCTAGTCCTATTAATATCTGTAAATCCTTTTATGTTGAAAATGTGTGCTGGTTTATAGTAAGTTACTCATAAAGGTTTGCTGTTTGTCCAGCTAGCTATAGAAGATTACTTTTTTAACACAGAAAAAAAAGTTATTCTGTTCCGTAAAAAGTGCTGTTGAAAGTTAGTATTATATTGAAAAATTTAGAAACTTAAAAAAAAAAAAGAAAATAAACACATTGTGTGTTTTTCCTATAATAACAAAATAATAAATAGATTTTTGGAGTATTTGATTTTTACTTTATTTAAGTCATCTCATCCATACCATTCAATGTACTTCCTTATTCTCAGGTTACATGCAGTAGTTTCTACTCTTTATTTGTGTTACAAGAGTTATTTGAATAATTCCTTGGTCTAGTGGAAATTTTTGATTTATTTTGTTTTGGTATAAAGAAATTTGTTGTATTAGTAAGCTATGTAATAGATTCCTACACAAAAAATTATAAGGTAAGCTGCGTAATAGATTCCTATGTAAGCAATTATTTGAATAAGAATATCGTAGCTGAATTGATTGTTTATTATTAGAGATTCACCAAGATGTTTTTTTGTTTTTTAAAGAAAATTTAAAAATAAAGTTTAGGATTAAAAATATTTTATTAGTATTGTTATGAATATTGAACATTTTTGTTTTATAATAAATATATTTTTTATATATTAATCCGCTTATAAGAAACGAAGTATTAACCCAAAAAAAAGAGAGTAAGAGTTATCTACTTCATAATTTTAACTAAAGAATATCAAAGAGTCCAAAATTTCAGTTCTGGTATGTTAAATCAGCTATTTCAATGATTCTTTGTTTTGTTTTCATAGAATGAGTTTTAAGTCATGATAGTGGAATTCAAAATGACAGGAAATTGAAGCAAACAGAATAAAACATATTTAAAGAATGTGGCCATAATTTTTTGATTTTTGACATTACATTTTTTTCATCACAAATTTGTTTGTGTGATTAAAAAAAGACCCTGAACAAAAAAAAGACATAGTTCATTTAACTAAAAAACACTAAAAAATGACATCAAGACAGGTGGCTAAAAAAGCATGTAGAATTGGTATTTTATATTATATATAAAATGGATATCAAATAGACATGCACTGGGGAGCTCATAGTAGCAAAAATCAGTGTCTTCCTGTTCTTCTTTTTATCTATAAGATTTTTTGCTTTCCCTGAAAAAACCTATTTCATATATAGATATAGTAATATCATAAAGATTATGAACATTATTTTGATATATGGGGATTGTTTACTTCCTCACATGTCTTGACAAATACTTGGCACTTTCTAATTTTATACTCTGTTTGATCCTCTTTTTCCAATATTCAAAAAATATTTTTTGCTTGCTATTTTAAACTTGCTTTTCAAACATTTTCAATTTACTTAATATGTTATTAACACTTCCCATGCTTTTGATGTTTCATGTAACATTCTTTATTTCAAAATCGTTTGTGATTCGTGCCATATTATTTCTCTGAAGAAATTGTTACAGCCTAAAATTAAAAAATAGGGTTGATAAAAAATTCATGTTTCAGAATTTTTTTTTTTATTATTCTTTTTCTCCTTTATATTTTAAACTCATTTTACATTTTCATTTTACTTAGTTCACATTATCAATATAAATATGTATTAAAATTATAATTAATTTACATTATCAACATAAATATATATTTGTTATTATTTAAATTTTATACCAATAATTTTTTATAAATACAAAAAATGTGTGTTTTACTGCAAAACATTATTTATCTCTTGCGGTGGCATTGGTGTAGTGATTCGATTGTTTTGTGGAAATTAAGTGAAGCATTTAGTAGGGATAAAAGTCAAGATTTTAAAACTTAGATGAAGTTGTTATGATTAAAATAACAAACAAAGAAAAAAAACAAAAAAAAAAAACTGGACTTCTACAAAGTGATGATCAAAACAGTGTGTTTACATCAATACTTAGTACTTATTTAAAGAAATTTCACCACAATATATTAGGGTTATCATTTTCAAATATCATTCATGTCTCTGAATTATCTTAAATACAGCTTCAGAAAAAGGTTCATTTTTAATTCTTACACTCATGCATAGAGAATGCTTCAATGTAAAGTAAGCATTTTTCTGTTAATGTATTTTCAAGATGAAGTTTAAATAGCTGCAGTTAAAGAAAATACTCATTAATTTTATGTTGTGCTTCTTGGTTTATCAAGGTAAAAATTTTAAAATATTTTGAATTGAAATATAAAAAAATATTTTTTGTTTTCTTCCAAGCTTATCTTTATCAATAAGTTTTCCATAAACTATGTGAAATCTGTTTTTCTTGATACTTGTCCATATATTTAAGTCGTATTTAAATCATATTTTTATACTGCTTAAAAAAGAGAGAAGTTTCAGGTGTCTTGTTAAAGTTGTGGTAATGTAAAACATTTAAACGATAAATTTGAAAATAATTTTTAAAAAGTTGTAATTAATCAGTGCAAGGTTTGCACAAGAAATGCCGAGAACTTGCTATTATTTTGTTCCTACAAGAGAAAAGATTTCCTTTGAAAAAAGTAGTAAACTAAGGATGGTATTTAAATTTTGAATTTGGATAGAAGAATTTTCTAATAAGGTGTTAGTTGAATTTTTGTTTTAAACCAGTTAGATATTGTTTTTTAATAGTATATTTGGTTAAACACTGTTATTTATAGATCCAAAAAAAGAAATGAAATTTTGGGCTTAGATAGTTTTTCTCAAAACAAGTTTTAATTTTTGATTTGACTTCATGTTAGCTTTTTGATCATTATAAAAATCTTTTTTTCTTTTAACATCATTAATGAATAAAATACCTTCTGAATGACCAAAAACTATATTCTTAAACAACCAATCACATAATTTGTAAAGATTCATGTTTGTATATATATATATATATGTATTATATATATTATATGGTTATCAAAGCAGCTTTTGGAAGACGTATATATGTCAATGGCATTTAGAGGGTTAATTTTTTTTAAAGATTTTTGGTTATTATTATTTTTGATTTTTGTAATCATAATATGTGGCTGAAACAAATTAATATCTCAGTAATTTAATCAATTTTCGTTTGTCCTTTTGTCCATTTTGCTTTAAAACCATTCAATATGCTTTTCTGAAATTTTGTTTGAAGTCGTAAGATTTAGGGAATTTTTATACATTTTAGGCTTAGAATCAACAATTATGTAAAGTCAACATTGACTCGAAAGGCCACCTGCATATTATTGTCATTAGGGGTCCTAATTTATGACCCGAAAACAGTAAAATGCAATGTTTTATTTTGGGTGACATTTTGTATTATATTAGGAAATATGTCCGCCATTTCAAAAATATTATCAGGTTAGTGTCCAGGACACAAAATATGTGATCATTTTATGTCTAAAAATAACATTTTATTAAAATCCGTTTAGTTACTTTCTTTAGAATTTTACATTGGCCACCTGTTGAAAATTTTTGATCCTCAATCCAGGCCTTAAAACGTGCCAAATATGTTTACGAAAATTAAATTTTCCCAAAATTTTTACCAAAATCATTTTTGGATTTTATTGAAATTTTTTTTGAGGTTTGGAAATATAAATTTGAAAATTGGTGCATACTTTTTAAAAATTTTTGTTTATCGGGATTGAGCCCGGCCTCTGAAATGTTTCATAAATGTGACTAATGCAGATTCAAATTTGTTTTTCATTAGATTATTAAAAAAAAAAATTGTATAGATTTTCTTGTTCAAATTCTACTTCTAAAATAGCGTTGTGTATAAATCTTATGAAATTCATTCTTACAATATCCCCAAGACTGCCTGACCTGTTATTTATGGACTCCCTCTGTACTTTGTTTTTTTGTGGAGTTTTTAGACAATTAAATTCCCTTTTAACTTATATTACTAAGAAAAACAAAAAGGAAAAAAAAAAAAAAAAAAAAAAAACAGGGCCTTTTCTAAAGTTAATTTTTTACTTAAAACTCTATTTTAATATATAAATTTTAATGATTTGGCTCAATATTTTTTCAGATCCAACAAAAGTAAATTTTACATCGTAACAATTTAAATATGGCGTCTTATGCTGAAAACGAACAAAAGAATCAAAAGAAAATCTACAAGTATGCTACTTCATGTGATGAATTTGATGGTGATCCTGGGGAACAAAGAGTGGAGGATGTAACTATTCAATTCTTTTACCAGCCTAGAACG
>JAUZNK010021825.1:2605-20614 GCA_035046665.1 Euphysa ruthae | reverse complement strand
TATATGTATGTATGTAATCCTTATTTTTCTAAAATACAGACTGGATTTAAAATAAAAACAACTTAAAAATTACTGAAACATCCTTTCTTTGAACAATCAAATCAAAAGAAGTTCTTTTACTTTATCTGGTAAAATACTCAATAATATTGGTTATTTTTTGTTTATAAAAAAATATAAAATTTTCATAAAAAATATTGGTTTTTGAGATTTTTGAAAATTTTGATTGAATTTAGACTTTCTTAATTTTTTTTCTAGTTACCTTATTTGTCATTCTTCTAACTTTCAAAAAATAATTTATAAATAGTGCCTCGCCTATCTGATATTTTATTTAATGGATTTGTCATGCGAAGTGGAAAATTTATCAAATTTTGAGTCTTCTGCTGATTGAAATACTATTTAAGAAACAAAACTTAAAAAGAGTTTGGGTGTCAGAATTTGGATGCCCAAGTTGATATACTGGTCCTCGAAATTGCCTGGATACATCTACTACGCACACTAAAGCACTTGCTTTCATGTCTGGTTGTAAGTGTGCTATGAGTATGTAGGTTTTTAAAAGTAGAATTATGTATATTCCATAAAGTAAGAGAATAAATTTTATCATGCAGTGTTCATTGACCTGTTTTTTTTTTTTATGCCAAGGTATGTATTTTTATTTTTTAGTATTAGAAAAATGAAAGGTTTGATTGTGTTGATGTTTTTGGGTATTGTATATGCATATACTATAAATAAGGAGGACAGCCTTGTAAATGAGGAGATTACAGACAATTCATGGTATGTGTGGAAGATGTCTCATAACAAAAAGTATATAGATAGTGCAGAAGAGAAGGTTCGGTACACTATCTGGCAAGATAATGAGAGACGCATTACAGAGCACAATAAGCAAAACAAAGGCTTTTTTCTAAGAATAAACCACTTTGGTGATTTGACAAACACTGAATTTGGAGCAAAGATGAATGGCCTGCTGCCACACAAACATAGAAATGGATCGACCTTCTTGAAACCATCTTACTTAAAAGCTCCTGATTCAGTTGACTGGAGGCAAGAAGGATATGTCACACCTGTTAAAAATCAAGGGCAATGTGGATCATGCTGGGCTTTTAGTACTGTATGTATCATAAATTTTATATTATATTAGTGAAAAACCGAAGTTAAAAGTTTTACAAAAAATTAATGTGTTTATGCTTCTACTTTTTTTGAAAAGATATGTATGAGTGCAAAATATGTTCCCATATGCAAGCAAAAAGTTGTAGGATTTTTTTTATGTTCATCAAGATTCGTCCCACATACTGCTTGCCTGTGAAACACCCTACCTTCTGAAAGTTCTTCACAATTAAGTATGAAAAAACTTAGGAATACTAAAAAAACAGCAACTTTTTGAATAAAGTCAAGCTAAATTATTAATAATTTTTAAATTTCTATATTGTGTTTAGACTGGCTCATTAGAAGGTCAGCATTTTAAAAAGACAGGCAAACTTGTCAGTCTAAGTGAACAGAATCTTGTTGACTGCTCAACATCATTTGGTAACAATGGATGTCAAGGAGGCTTGATGGACAATGCATTCGAATACATCAAACAAAATGGAGGTATTGACACAGAAACAAGCTACCCGTATGAAGGAGAGGTATGCTATGTTTTTGACATAGTCGAGAGCGTCCTATAGATTCACGCATGTTTGTGCATTTGTTATATTTCTTATCTCTTAACTTTATAAATTTTTTCTAAACACTTAAGTAAAGTAATGAAAATAATTAAGTCACATGGTTAAATTATATAATGGGCCACAACTCAAGAAGCGTGTCCAATTTTTTATTTAAAAATTACTGGAAAAATTCTTTGAAGAAAATTAAATTGAAAAAAACCAGTCTAATGATGATAACTTAATTAACATCAATTTTCAGTGGTGTCTGTCTTAAGCACCATAAGCCATCTTTAAAAAAAAAATTATAAAAAAGATAAATGTGTTTTAAATTATCCCCATTTACCATTTGTTGATATCAAAACCAGGAGGAATGTCCTTAGACTTTTTGGAAGTTGGAGCAGAACAAACATTATCTGAAGAAAAAACGATGTTTTCATTTTCTTCATTTTTAGTGTCTGAAAAGCCATAAAAAGCCATTGCATGAAAATGAAGTTGATGAAAAATGCAATTTTTTGGTGGCAATTTTTTCCTAATATTTTAAAACTGTACGTGTGACAAACCAATTCTAAATCTATGGTCTGCCAAACTTTTCCAAAATAAAATTTTACGAAGAATTCAAAAAATGAGTCATAATTTATTTTCTGAGGACACCATATTTTTTCTGTCAGATCAACATGTTGAATATATATTTTATATTTTGATTGAATTCAAACTTTGATTGAATTCAAACTTACAATGTTTGGCCTTCTGAAATTCACTGGATTGAATTTAATTTTGGCTTAAATTATGTTTCAGAATTTCAGAACAGGTCTCATTTTATACATATCCTATTTATTATTTGTTTGCCTTGATTGCCCTGATTTAGAGATAGCAGTGAATTAGAGTTTTTTGCTGGGCAATGCAGATTTGTGATGTTTCTAAATTGCTTTAATTTTTTCATTTTATCATTTTCAGAATGATGAATGCCGGTTTAAGAAAAAAAAAGTGGGTGCGACTGACTCTGGATTTATTGATGTCAAAGAAGGTGATGAAGATGCTTTGAAAGATGCGGTTGCTAGTAATGGACCAGTTTCTGTTGCTATTGATGCCAGTCACTTCTCATTTCAGTTTTATCACTCAGGGGTGTATGACGAGGAACAGTGCAGCTGTGAAAATTTAGATCATGGTGTATTGGTAGTCGGCTATGGTACTGATGATAATGGAACCGAATACTGGATTGTTAAAAACAGGTACACCATAAAGTTAAACATTAACATAACATAATGCGATAATGATGCTATCTTAAAATTTGCCAATTACTGTGGGTGATTTTATTTCTTATTATGAAAACAATGGTGAAAAACAGCGGGAGTATTCAAGATCTTCGGTTTCAAAAGTTTAGTTGCTATATTCATTGCTGATTATATTTCACTTTAAAACCTGTGTTTTACACAACAAGTTAACCTTTTCTTATTATGGTCTTTTAGTTGTTTTATAAATTGAACCCAGCTTTCATAATGCCTATCCGTCGGTGAACGTTTGGTCACCCAATCTATCTCGAAACTTCTAGCATATCTTGAGGAATTTTTCTAATAGTGGTAAGTTTTTCCAGAGCTCTCTCTCTGATTCTTTATTGCTTAATCCTATTTTTCCTTTTTCTGATTACTGGTCTCTGTTGTCCTAATCTTTAAGTATTTTAAAGAGCGATCCAATCATCCTAATTAACGTCCTAGCAGTCTCTTTTGAATCATAAGTAAGGTCTTTGAATCTTTGATTAACTCTAGTGTAACTTGTCACTTAGAGTCGCTCAATCAGTTTTCTGATCTTCAGAATGGTTTTTGTTCTGGTATGTCCACTGCAGATGCTCTGACTCATCTGTGAACGTGTCCATCAATTTCTTGATGCTCAGAGTGAAACTAGGGCTATTGCGCTGGACATCTTTAAGGCATTTGACAAGGTTTGGCATGCTGGATTTCTCCATAAGATGAAGCCATATGGTATCTCTGATGAAGTTTTGAATATCCTTAAGTATTTTTTGTCAGGCAGGGAAATCAAGAAGTTTCTTGATGGCTACTGTTCGAAATGTTACGCTTTAAATTCTGATGTCACGGGACCTACTTTTTTTTAAATTTTCGTTAATAATGTGCCTGATAGCATTCTTTGCAAGCTTGCTATATATATGGATGATACTGCTTTGTACTCACCTTTTGGTAATGTTGAAATGACAGCTGATTTAGAGGATGATCTCTGTCTGGACTGTTCACACTGTTGTTTATTGGGGTGAGAAATGGTTGGTGTAATTCAACGCTTCAAAACAAAGTTTCTTTCCATAATCTGCGTTAGGCACATTTCCTTCCATCTGTCTTGATGAATATTAGTGAGCTCACTGAATCTATGCAGATTCTATTGTTAGGCCTAACATTAACGAATAACTTTTCTTGGAATTCTTACATTGAATCCATTGCAAAATCTGCTGCCATGAACTCTTTTCTGAGTGTGACACTTTCTTCCACCTGAGAGTATATTTATATCTATAAGGCTACCTTTTGACCATGTATTGAATTTTGCTTCCATCATTAGGCACATCGCTGAAATGTGGCTTTATTGGCACTGTTCTATAAGTATTTAAATCAACACTGCTCTGATGATTTGAAAGAAGTAATACATTCACTTAAAACTTTCTCAAGACCACAAGGTTTTCATCTGTTACTAGTCCCTTCTCCAATTTTTCAAGTCTAACTTCAAACAATGCCTTTGTCAGTATTTTTAAAGCCTGCTTAATCTTTTTCTCTTTTCTCTTAGTTTCTTGCCTAGCAGTGGCTTTTGGCCTTGCAGGAAGCGACTGATTTAAAAAGAAATAAAACTCTTCTATCCACTCTGCTATTCAGATAAATTCTGGCTTGTTTGTTTTTTTTCACCTGAAAGTATATTTATATCTATAAGGCTACCTTTTGACCATGTATTGAATTTTGCTTCCATTATTAGGCACATCGCTGAAATGTGGCTTTATTGGCACTGTTCTATAAGTATTTAAATCAACACTGCTCTGATGATTTGAAAGAAGTAATACATTCACTTAAAACTTTCTCAAGACCACAAGGTTTTCATCTGTTACTAGTCCCTTCTCCAATTTTTCAAGTCTAACTTCAAACAATGCCTTTGTCAGTATTTTTAAAGCCTGCTTAATCTTTTTCTCTTTTCTCTTAGTTTCTTGCCTAGCAGTGGCTTTTGGCCTTGCAGGAAGCGACTGATTTAAAAAGAAATAAAACTCTTCTATCCACTCTGCTATTCAGATAAATTCTGGCTTGTTTGTTTTTTTATCTGATAAAGCCAATATAGTACTATAAATTTACCCTTGCTGTTTGTTCAGTCTGTCTTTAACTAGGCAAATATGTTAAAAATCCTATTCTGACATTTCCAAAATTTTTTATGCTGTTAGAAATGTTCTGCTGAATATTTTAACATTAAATGATATAACCACACTAATTTCTGAAGATTTCAGGTATAAACTATTGCCATGAATGATCTGTTATCTGTTTAGTGAATTATTTATTAATATTACATTATTATTATTATTATTATAATATAATTATTATTATTAATATTTGTTAAATTACCACTGTTAATATAATAAAATGCATTCTTATTTTAGCTGGGCAGAGAAATGGGGATTAAAAGGTTACATTCACATGAGTCGTAACAAGAACAACCAGTGTGGTATTGCTAGCAAGGCCAGCTATCCACTAGTATGAACCCTGTGCTATTTAATGTTACCCTGCTAACAGTTGTTTTATTTATTTTCTTTTATTTGATAGTTTGTATGTTATGTAATTATTTTATAGGGTTTTTTGTTCCTTATTTATAAATGTGTGTTTTCGATGTGTTTGAACATTTAAAATTGTGTTTACTGATAAATTTCTTTAATTTACTGATTCTTTATTTGAAACGACAAACTGTAAACCATGTATTATGAAGTTAAATTGGTGAAAAAACTTGATTTTTGGTTCCCTTCGTTTCATTTTACAAAAATCAAGATCTGTTAACAAATATAGTATAAGAATATGAGAGATATTAAAACATTGATACCAATTAAAACAGAAAAATATTCTTCTGTGGAGCTTTTTCTCCCCAGTTTTCTTTTTTAAACGATTTTATTCTGAAGGTAAGGAAATTAATGCTGTATATTGTTTAAACACACCACTTTTGTTATCTTTGCAGCAAAAGGAAAATCTTGTGCTTCGTTTACTTTGAACAAATAATTTTCTCTTGGTTTAAGAGTTACGCCGTAATATTAAGGTGTTTCGTCATCGTGTAAACAAACCTTAATTAAAGGTTTTGTTTTGAGACCAAGTTCGTTGGGTTTCTGATAAAATTTTACCATTTTAATGCATTGTTCGGATGCCGCGTATCCTAATAATGACTTCATTTTGTGCACTGCACTTATTATTCACTTAGATTTCAGTTTTTTAAAACAGATTGAAAAATATTAATCTCTTAACACTTTGATATCAATTTTTATTAAATTGAGTTTTTAAAGATATTTTAGATTTTGCATTTGTTATTGTTTCTTGAAATTCCCTTAACATTTATTTAACCAATGGTTCATACACATTTTTGTGTTTTATAAGAAAAATTTGCATTTGTTTCAAGACATTTAAGATTCTCCTGTTTGTTTTTGTTTAATGGTCATGTAAGTTAATAAACAATATTTTTTTATTGTATAATCATTATTGTCCACTTGTCTGTCTATTTTTTTGTTTTTTTTTTTGTGTTTGTCTATTCTAGTTTTAATATACTTTCATTAACTTTTTTGTAGCTGTAACTTTTCATTTGAAGTTGAAGTGTTTGAAAGTAAATTAAGTGACAGAGCCAGATAGGAACGATAGACAAAGCAAGACAAAACAAAAATTAACATTTTTGAGATTTAACCCAATTTGCTCGTTACAATTTTTTGCATCAAAAACTTTGAACAATTTTTTTAAAAAGTTTCTTGTTTCTCTGTACTGGGTCCTAATTATTTTAAAGTGAAATTTTTAAGGTTTACTCTACGTCTACTTTTTTTAAAAAATTTTTTTGCAAATTTAGACTGCAACATTAGGTATCTTGTGACCCTTATTCTCACTGGTCGAAAATATTTAGTTTTTACACTTTCTTGAAAATGTCTCCTTTTTTTATTCCAAAGCTTTTTTTATATCAGGAAAAAAAAATTAAAGTCCACGTTTACAATTTATAGAATAACCTGCTCAACTTTTTGAATTGCATTCACATTTGGAGTCTGTCATTCTTCTTTAAAATTTTCTTTGCAAGTTGAGTGCAAATGATATAGATAATTTCTCTGGGCATTTTTTGCCATAAGTGGTAATGATATGACATCAGCTGTTTTTATCTGCCTATAAATACCTTTTAATTGTCATTGTTATTCCCATAAAAAACATAAATAACCAATGAGTCACAGGAAGTTATCCATATAAAAACTCAAAATATGTTCTATTGCTATACAATGATCTATGCTATAGTTGTGATATGAGAAGAAAAATGGAAATAGCAACTTTAGAAATTTTGTGTGAGCAGTGATGAATAGATTTTAAGAAATAGTTGATTTATTTATATTTTTGATTTTTTATCTTATTTTTCAACTGTAGCATATGAAGCAAATTTTTATTGCTATCACAGAAAGAATTCTTTGCGTCTTAAACTTTGTTGAAAAGTTTCCTCCTTATCACATCAGATTTCATTCCATTGTGATGCCAGCAAATGAAAAAGTTTTACCTTCACTCCCATTGTCAACAATGCTTAAAATATTTGTGTGAAAGTCTTGAGAATGGACTAAGATCTTTTAACAAATGAAAGAAGTTTATCAATTTTTGAGCTCATTGAAAATAAAAAGTCGCTTGCGTAGTAAACTGCACTTTTAAGGCATGTTGTCTTTCTTTTAATAGGTTGAGTTGACACCATCTTTTTAAAATTTCTATTCATTATTTGTTATTAGAGAATATATTCTTAACACATGATGGATTTTTTGATTGTATTAATGCTTTTGGGTGTTGCATGTGCGTATACTGTTGATAACAAAGCTGATGTTTTCGTGGATGAAGATTTCAAGGATGTTTTAACAGATGAATCATGGTATCAGTGGAAGATGGGACATAATAAAGTATATGAGAATGAAGGTGTAGAGAAAGTTCGATTCATTATCTGGCAAGATAATATCAGGCGCATTAATGAACATAACAAACGCAACAAAGATCTGGTTTTGAAAATAAATCACTTTGGAGATTTGACTAATACAGAGTTTGGAGCGATGATGAACGGATATCTTCATTCAGAGAAACATAGAAATGCGTCAACGTTCTTGGCGCCATCTAACATGAAGGCTCCTGATTCAGTTGACTGGAGACAAGAAGGTTATGTTACACCTGTTAAGAATCAAGGGCACTGTGGATCATGTTGGGCTTTTAGTACTGTAAGTACAAAGTCATATTGCGTCATGCATGTAAAAAAAATAGCGGATTCCATTAAAATTGATGATTTGGAATCGAAAATTTGAAAAGCCACTAGTATAGTTTCTTGAGTTAAGGAAATGTCTTGATGTTTTTTTAAAGAATTTCCTCTTTTTTAACTCCTCAATGTTGGCCACAAAATCAAATTATTTATGAGCTAAGTGTGATTTTCATATAATAATGTTTTCTTTGTTTTAACCCTTTAGTTCCAGAGGAAAATTCCACCACATTCCCAAGCTTAACTATGATATATTTTCATCGAAATAAAACTAAATTAAAATTAATAATAAAATTTATCATGAGTCTTTTTTGACTTTCTATATAAAGATGATATATCTGAAAGTTTCAAGGTGAAACTTATTTACAAGTTCTTAGAAATAATGACTGCAATTAACTATACAATGATTTGTTTATAAAAAATTACAAAATTTGAATGTTCTGGAAAAGTGTGGTATAACACAATTTAAAGTGCTTTGGTGCAGATCATACCCTAAATTTGGCTCGTTAGATTTTGGAATTATTCAAACCTTGAACAATAAGTATTGATACTATTTAAATGTTTTTTTGCATAGCACCTTTTCTGTGTAATTGCTAGTTTACCCTGGCTTTTACTATCATAGACTTAAAAAAGTTTTTAGTTTCATAGTAGGCTAACAAGAGAACACTTGGCCCTAAACCGAGCTCGTCTGGTAAAAATAAATTGCTTAAAAGGTATATAATCAATCCTTGAATAAGAAAGTGCAATTACTCTTCAAAGCGCTTTCCGGGTGTATATACTTTCTTAGGTCGAATATCATTTTTAATACTTAACATGCTTTTTAAGTTAGTCCTGATTCTCACCACAAGTTTCAATTGTAGATCATGAAAAATCAGCCACGACCTGTATCATTAAAAATAAATAGCTTACTTTCGTCAAAATTTGTAAACTTTGCAGAAATCATAGTTGATTTAAAATAATGATTTTCAAGTGTAGTTTTTGATTTGTTTCGCACTTTTTAATTTTTTCATTATTAAAAAAAAAAAAAAAGGTTCAGGACATTTTATGCGGGCCTGTTGGAAAATAAGGTGGTAAATAAGGACTTGTACAACTAGTCCTTGGGAGGGAAACGGTAAAAAAACTGCTTATGAGAAATATTGAGATAATATTCAAAATTCGCATTCCTTGCTTCCTAAAATAAATAAACTCTATCACTTCGTATCATCATAACATTTGCAGGAGGAGGCTTTTGGTGGTTTCCTGGAATTTTGCAAACTTTTATAAGAGAAAAATCTTTCTATTTCTATAGACTGGGTCATTAGAAGGTCAAAATTTTAAAAAGACTGGAAAACTTTCTGAAATCAGTGAGCAAAATCTTGTAGATTGTTCTGCCTCCTATGGAAACAATGGTTGTGAAGGAGGGTTAATGGACAATGCCTTCCAGTACATAAAGGACAACGGTGGAATTGATAGTGAAGCAAGTTACCCTTATACTGGAGTACAAGTAAGCCTTTATAATACAGTTTACCTTTTTTTTGAAAGGTTTAGAAATTTTTGCCTGGCTTGTTGCTTATTTTGTAGAAAATTTCATCAAATATTTTTTTATTTTTTTTTTTGATTTCACGTTTCATTGTTATTTTTCATATTTTTTTCCACGTTCCATTGTTATTTTTTGAAAGTTTAATATCAGTGAATCTTCAAATTTGTACGAAAATAAGTGACTATGAAACTAAGTAACTATGAAAATAAGTGACTATGAAAATAAGTGACTTTTAAAGTAAGTGAATATGAAAATAAGTGACTATAAAAATAAGTGATTATGAAGGTGACATAATTCTAATAATGTGGCTACCAGTAAGTTTTTTCTTAGGAAATTTAATAAAGTAATTTTTTATGGTATGTGACAGACAGCCTTTTGATGGATAGGCTTTTTTTCTCTTTTTTTTAAAGTTCAAAATTTATTTTAAAAGATCATCATTCGATTGGATTTAAATATTAAGACTAAATTCTGTAATGAATTTTTGGTTATATTGCAATCAGAAATTTATTTGATATTGAATGATTACTCGAAAACAGATTTTTTCATACTCGTGCAGAAATGCTTTAGCTACTTGTTGTACTTCATCATCAGGAAAAAAATCAGAAACATTACGGCAAGTTTGTTTAGTTTTTTTTGTAAAAAATGGTTTTACCAGAGAATTGCATCCGAATATTTTTAGAGATGAATGTGGACAAATAAACTAATTCTAAAATAATCGCTATGAAGTACCTTGAAGTATAACAAATAAGTCCTCTAAGAAGTCTGGATTTTAAGCTTTTTTTATTTTTGCCAGATTTTACGATGTGCGATATATTGATCTGTTTGCTAGTCAATATGAGCCCCGTAATTACATAAAAGTTAATTTAATGATGCCGAACTTCGTCAGATAATTTAATATTCAAAATGAAGAACAGGGTTTTGGGAAAATGATTTTAGGAGTTGTCATAGAATTTATAAAAGTGGTTGCAATCAATAAAGACTGTCACTCTTCACTCTTATGAATAACATATTTTTGATGTGTTTTATAGGGTTCGTGTCATTTCAAAAAAGCCAATGTTGTCGGGAGGGTTTCTGGATTCGTTGACATCACCGAAGGTAATGAAGATGATTTGAAAGATGCAGTTGCTAGCGTTGGGCCAGTATCCGTCGCTATTGACGCAAGTAACTTTTCTTTCCAGTTTTATCACACTGGAGTATACGACGAGGCAAATTGCAGCAGCGAAAAATTAGATCATGGTGTTTTGGTGGTAGGCTATGGTGTTGATGAAGGAAAGGACTACTGGCTCGTCAAAAACAGGTGTTATATAATTTTATTGTGTCGTGAGGTTTCACCATCTCTATTTACTAAATTTCTAGAATGCTCTTACAAATAATGGAAATTCAATGTGAGTTCTGAATAAAGGCTAAAAAATAATTTCGTCAAATTTAAACTCGTTTCTTATACCTCCCCTATGCCAAATTTGAATGACTGCCGCAAAAATATGTTTTGAGAATTTAACTCCCCTTCAAGTTAGGGTATATTAAAATTTCGCGCCTTGATTATTTAGAATTAATCTATATATTATTATAGCCTTTTACTTTTAATATGATTATACGTTCGTTTTTAGCTGGGGCACAACATGGGGATTGCAAGGTTACATCCAAATGAGCCGAAACAAGAACAACCAATGTGGTATTGCAAGTAAAGCAAGTTATCCTCTAGTTTAGACTAATTGTTTTTCTATTACCAACACATCTAATTTTATTTAAAAATAAAAAATTTTTTTAGCACTTTTTAAACTCATTATTTTTTTATTTAACGTTTTATATTTATAACCACAAGCTGTAATATTTTATTGATATGTATTGTTGTAAAGTTTTTTCATTTTTTAAAAGTAATTTAATCATTATTTCCTAAAAATTACTTCATTAAATTTACGGTTTTTGTTTTTTAAGACGCGCCTTAAACGATCGATTAGACGACTTGTTTTGGTTTACACTACTTCAACCGTAAGTGACGTGCTATTAAACAAATCAAGTTTTGCATTCAAATTATCAAATAGTTTATCGATTTTTACCTTAGCAACGGATTATTTATATCGTTGCTAGGGGTTTTTTCGCAAAATATTAGACTAAATAACCTGGTTTTTGGCTGGAATGTAAATACGAGAAATAACTATTGCAGCCATATACGACTTCTTGTTAATATGTTATTTCAAACAATGACTTAAACCATTGGATCAAAAAGAGCATGATTGAAAAATTCTAACCATTTTTATGGCTTGATATTTTTATCATTATTTTTTTTGTTCCTTTCATGGTATCTTTTAAAACTACAATAAAATGGGAGGATTAAAATAGATAGACTTCTAGTAAAGTACATTCAGGCAAAAGAAAAAGATTCAAAACCAATAGATACAGTACAATTTCGGCTGCATCAAATACTTAAACACCAAAAAAAGTGAAACCAAAAAGTTCAGCGTCTGGAAAAAATTTACAGTTCATTGAAAAAGATAACAGTGACACTAGTAGTGAGGTTTTATAGCTTTTCCTTGCTTTTAGAAGTAATCAGTCTTTAAAGTGACATTTCAAATCACACGTGTGTGTTGCTCGGCTTGAGACTTTGTCAAGAATTAAATGTGTGGTAGTCTAATTTGTGAATGGAAGCACACATTTTTTTTCATAACTAACCCTTGTTGGTTAAAGTGTCTGGCACTATTACTACAAAAATCATATATATTTTTATATTTTCTACTTATATTTTTTACAAAATGATAAAAATAAAAAAACAAAATCTAATACATTTATTTTGTGCACTTTTCAAACGGATTCGTTGAGGTTTAAATACCAGGCAGAACATGCATAGTCAAAGTGATGTTGAATCAGAGCACGCTTCAAGGCTGGTGTTAAGAAAGATTGTTTTTTACATAAAAGTGTGAGTTTGGAATGAATTTTATTTAAATAACAAGCTATTGTCTTTCCACTCAGGGCTTGGTCTAATAAGCATCCTAAGTATTTGATGGATGTGCCTCTATAAATTACATTCCAGGGATCTGCGTTTTTAGATGAAAAAATGATACACTTGGTTTTTTCTCCAAAAATCACACTTAGTTTGTTGTCGACAAACCACTCACAAAGTTTGGAAAAATTTCTGTTTAGAATATTTTCTATTTCTTTTACATCCTTATGATAGAAACTCAAGCAACAGTCATCTTCATAAATAAGTGGTTCACAGTTTAGTGCTTGTCGTGTCACTCACATATAACAAAAACAAAAGAGGTCAAAATTAGCCCCTAAGGGACCCACATTTCACTAATACTTCATCAGAAAATTCTTTATGAAATTTCGCCCTAAATTTTCTATTTAAGAGATTCGACTTGAACCAGAAAACCAAATTCTCCAATAAACGCATGGATTTCAGTTTTTCAAGCAAAATTTTAAGATCTATTGTGTCAAAGGCCTTCTGGAGATCTATAAGGATCATTCCAGTGTGACATTTTCAAAGCCTAATGTATTTTTTTTCTTGAAGATATGACAAACCTTTCCGAAATCCAGACTGAAATTTATGTTCTCTTTTTCAATTCAATTCTTTAGTTTTTCAAAAATCTTGGATGCAGTTAATTATAACGATATGGGCCTGTAGATAGTTGACTTTTTTAAATAGCGGAACAACTTTAGCCACAACCGACTGTTAAAAATTCCTGCTGTATCGCACTTAATATCCATCGCAGCAATGAGGGCAAT
Organism: Euphysa ruthae; assembly: GCA_035046665.1. Taxonomy (NCBI): domain Eukaryota; kingdom Metazoa; phylum Cnidaria; class Hydrozoa; order Anthoathecata; family Corymorphidae; genus Euphysa; species Euphysa ruthae. The sequence continues at coordinate 7,255 of JAUZNK010021825.1, read as the reverse complement.
GTTTCATTACTCAAACACAAGATTCAGTCCTCTACCAAAGTTATTAAAATCAATTATTGCAGAGATGACTGCAAGCTCAGTTATTATTTTTTTTATTTTATTTTTGATACGAATACTGATTTTGGACATTTTTTCCATATTAAACCGTTGATTGATTAGATTATTATTTTGCGTTTTGCCATGTGTGAATTTCGAAAGTAATTCTTCACTTCACAAGTCACGGAATATTCTAGTTAATTCATTCTTTACTGCCAGTGGAAGACTTAAGTTTTTTTTTATTGTGAGTTTGTCCTGTGATTTTGTTGGACTGCGATAGGTACCATAAATTCGCTGCTCTTAGACAAAATTATTGGCGCATGATTTCATCATGAATATCACTCACTGTATTATATAATACAACCGATGCACTTTTCTACATTTCGTAAATATTATTTACATTTTGACTTATGGTCATACCAAAGCAATTTCGTAGCGTGTTGATCGTTTTCTCTATCTTCCTTTACCATTGATAATTTTTCCATCAGAAAGCTTTTTGCCTTTGAATTTTTAGCACAGATTCAGGCAACGTGTTCTTACCTTTTTCTGTACATGACAAATACATTCAAGTTTATGTATTTATATTTCACAATAAGATTGATTCTACAACCGATGAATATAATAACGTATCACCATCGCCTATATATTCGGTATATCGCAACATGTTTCTTTCAATTGATCGATGACATTTCTATAGTGCCAGATAATTCCATTGAACCTGAGCTACCAGTGTGGTCGGCTTGACATATATGATTAGCAAGCCAGTAATTATAACCTGGAGAATTCTTTTTATGCATGACCACTTTTCTACCAGGTACCGATAAACAACAATTAGTAACTTTATCAATACTTGATGACTGAGCTCTAACATTTTCTGCAGCAATTGTAGTTGATTTTTCAACAAAATGTTTATAAGTATGGTGGAATAAATCATTGATTCTACAGTATGATGGTTTGGATAACGGTAGTGTTTATAAGTATGGTGGAATGAATAAATCATTGATTCTACAGTATGATGGTTTGGATAATGGTGGTGGCATTATTTATCAAACTAGAAAATAATTAAATCGCTGAGTTTCCTTTTCCAATTTCTCGAAATGAAATCACGGTTTGAATATCAATTTTTTAAGAAGCTCGACCTGTCTGCGGCTACATAGAACATACTCTTGAACTAAAAACATCTTCGTGTAAATGTTTATTACATGTCGAAAAAAAAAATCAGTAACAAACATCCTGTCGCTTTGACAAATCAAGATTTACATAATTCTCTTTGCATTTAGGAAATTGAAGAAAGTTTGTCAAAAATGACTTCAGAACTCCAAAATTCAAAATCGTTTTATAATCTTCATTATCATTGTCAACAATAGACTCTTTAACACTGATTTTAGCAGTACTAGCATATACCATTTGTGTAATTTTTCCCATGAAAGACCTTTATCTACCACAAGATTTTCCCATTTTATATTATCTAAAAATAACTACAACTGCTAAGTTATTTAAATATACAAATCATATCATTTCTACAAAAAACAACTTTGTAGCTATAAAAAGAAAAAACTTATTTTTTCTTATGCTTGCATAAAATGTTTATTTTTTATAATTCCAAGTTATCACTTTAAAAACCCGTAATTAATGAAGGACTGGTACACTATAAAAGCCTGCATATACTAAGTAAATGTTAGATAACATTTGATCAAGATTTTTTGGGGATTATAACAACTAACCTTGTTGCCTGGAATCTACGATAGATTTATAATGCGAATGAAGAAAAAAAATTTTTTTTGAATGATTTAAAAAAAAGTTCTGAAAAGCATCAGCGATTTGAAGATGATCAATAACAAACTTATCACCTTGCTTTAAACGAAAACTGGATTGTGAAGATAGGTTTTTTGATTTTGTAACTCCTATATGTTTCAAAGTTTTCGAAAAATTTTTAGACCTGCCTATACTTTCATTAAGTTTATTTGTAAAAAAAAAAAAAAAAAAATCAATTTTTCTGTTAATAGTTCCAAAAGCATCATTTTTAACTCTGCTAAATAGTTCCTTGTCTGCATCTTTTTTTTTCCTCTTAAGAGGGAGCCCCTCAAAAAATGTAATGCTTTCTGATAATGTTTGCAAGATGTTTTATGAAAGACAATACATTTACATAATACAACATTCCTTTCAAAAAAAAAAAAAAAAACGGCAGAAAGTTGCCATGATAACCCTGTAACTGCAAAGCACAAAAAATTTGGCTGGCAAAGATTCTACAAAAAGGTGAAATGGTATAAGCATGAAACTTTGCAGAATCAAACCTGATAATATAGAAAATGCGTGGAACAAAAATTTTGGAAATATTTTTTATTTTCTCCGCAGACATTTCCAAATTCCCCCATTAAAAACCTTATTATTGAGCTAAACAAACCAAAACATTTCAAAATTCAGTTCTAGTATGAGGATAATTCTGCTTTAATCATTGTTTGCAACCTTACGTGATGGAAAAGCGGTGAAAATTTCAAGTTAAAATCTTTAGCAGATCAAGAGATATTTTTGGCAGCGCCTCATAAAACTTTGTTTTGAGAAAAACAAAATACAATCTGATTTCAGGGAAAAAAGACTTCTTTGTTAAGAAAGTAAAATAGTTTGTTTAAAGGGGAAGTTAATATCATCAAAATTTGAAAAATTTGCTCGACTTAATATTTCATTAAGTCCATACTATAGTTGCGCATATTTCTGGATTTTTTGAGCTTTTTAGTGCCTGGTCTAAACCTATCGATTTTGCGGTTACAAAAAATTGGGTGATGTTCAGAAAGAAAAATTTCAAGTTATTCGTGCTGTATGATCTTGTCAAAAGCATTTGAGAGAATGTGATCAAATAAAGATGAGGTGTTTGATGTTACTCTAGCAGGATCTCTAGTTAGTTGTATAAGACCGAATGTTGAACAAAATTCACTACATTTATTTAAAAGCGCATTTTTAGTGAGAGCTTTGTCAATAATGGAATTATTATTATTATCCAAAAGATAAAAATTTAGGTCTTCTAAAATAAATATATCTTCTCCATTCTCATAAATTTGGTGCAAAGTGTGGGTTAAAGGCTCAAAAACTTGTTGATATCAGGTGGCCTGTAAGCTATACTCTCTGTAAAAGGTTTGGTAAGATGGAAAAGAATATCAACAAGTATGTTTTCAATCTTATTTGTGGGTGTAATATCATTAAAGTTAAGATCGTCCTTGATGTAACAAATAACACCACAACACCACCAACCAGATCTATTTTTGTCTTTCCTTAAGATTAAGTATCCACTAAGTTCAATTTCCCTGTCATCTCTGCATCTATCAGGTTTACTTTCAGTAATTCCAATAATTGATGGTTTTGAAATAATTGAAATCCTTCTTACATATTTAATTTTTGTTAGTATACTGTTTACATTATGAATGAATGAAGTGTAACCCTGTTTTGCCGAAAAGGGATCTATACTTGCTGATTTTCTTGCATAAGGTTTTCTATATTATATTTCATAGGTCCAGGTTTAGACTCAACGTCACCAAATAATTTTAACATAAGAAATTTCATAAAAATTAAGGAATATAATTTGATGTACCAGTTTGAAAGATTTTATTGTAGACACGTGTATAAATTATGTGAGTGAGAGAAGTTGCAGAAGCATCAATTTGGTTACTTATCAGAATATATTTCCAATTAAAGAAACCTAAATTAAAAATAAAATTTCCTATGTTAAAAATATATATTACTAGGGTAAAAAATAAAACGTACCTAAAAATAAAAATTTAATCGCACTAACATGTTTAAAATAAAATTTAAGAAATGCAACGAGAAGAACATTGGTAATAGAAAAAGGAATGTCCAAAACATACAAACAAAGTCAAGAATAATAAATGACGATGAAATGATTTTTTTTTTTAATTTTAAATTTTTTATATTTATATTTTTTTATATATATTTTTTTTTTTTTTTTTGAGTTTCGTAAATAAAGCTATTAAGATGTGTTTGCAACTGACACATCTTATTAAAAAGTCAGAGAGTAAATAGGTCTAGTATCAATGTCCCTAAATGCAAAATAAAAGGGAGATGGTAAAATCAGTTGTTTACAAAAATAAACTAAGGATAACATAATCAAAAAAATATTTAACCTAAGTTTAAACCTCTTCAAAGAAACAACCAAAATTGGAATTTATAAAACATGGTTATGTTTCCATATGATGTTTTTCTTCAGTAGTTAAATCATAATAAAAAAGGTGACTTGATGAGTTTAAAGTGACATTATTTTGATTGAAATTTTGTGTATTTCTCATTAAAGAGGTTAACGCGACCTTGTTAATTAGATTGAGGAAAATTTATCATTGAAGATATGAGTGCAAACATACCTTCAGAAATATAGTTCTGAAGGTAAAACACTTCAAAACAGTTAGATATAATTAAAAAAAAATCACCTAAATAGTATCAATATAAATTTAATCAAGTAAAAACAAGCATATATGAATAAAAGTAAAAGATTAAAAAAAAAATTAATATAAAAATTGGAGTTCAGTAAAGTATATAAAAATTGGAGTTCAGTAAAGTATATAAAAATTGGAGTTCAGTAAAGTATATAAAAATTGGAGTTCAGTAAAG
>JAUZNK010021814.1:0-20617 GCA_035046665.1 Euphysa ruthae | reverse complement strand
ATATATATATATTACTTATTTATATTTTAGATTATAATTTTTTCATATTATAAGCAGATTGAAAGCTGAAGATAAGAGGTAACATGTCTCAAGGTAACTATACTTATTTCACTTGCTCAAAGACATTGAAATGGTCAGTATCTGATAACTAGGACAGCAATTTCAATGCATTAAAGTACCTTCTTTGTTTAAATGTTATATGTTTTTTTTATAACTTGCTTGTAAAATGTTTCTTTTTTGTTTTAACACCTTGATAGATATAAAATATATTAATTTAACATAAGTTTCAACTGAAATTACTACTATTTAAGTTTACTTTAAAACTTTAATTTTTGTTTTTATATGTTATGTCAGAACAGTTTTTCAAATATTTTGTATTGCTGAATATTGTTAAAAAAAGCTGAAAAAAATTGTTTTTGATGCTAAAAATTAATGATATAATTTTAAGTTTTTTTTTTTTTTTTTTTTGCTCTTTTGCATTTGTTTTTTGGCAGAAACCATTAGCTGGGTTATTTTTTTTTAAATGGAAGCACTTAATACATGTTCCAATGAAATCTAGTTAGTGAATTTGAAATATTAATGGTGCTTTATAAACCTTTTATTAATTTCGTTGAAATAAACTGTTTGAAAATTAATGTCACATTTATGTTCTAAAAATTTTTTATGATTTTGATGAATTTGGCTAAAGATTTCTAGACATTTTCTGGGTTTATTTTGTATCCCAATGCTGCAAATAAAATTTGATCCTTGGAAAATTTGCTATAAGGTTAGTGCTATGTCTAGAAGAAAGTTTATTTATTCAAATTTATCCTTTACACAAGTGTTATTGTATCTCAGACACAATATCAGTGCTCTCATTAAAGAAAGTAGAGCCTGTGTGATGACAAGTGTTGATATTTATCATTGACCTTCGAGATATTTTTTGTACTTTCATATAGAATTTTTTTATTTAAATGTTTGCTTTTGTGTTTAGCAATGTAATTCCACAGTGTTGCAGTCTTTTTTCAGTGTTTTATCGTATATTAAATTTTAAAGTATATTCCCAAAATTTTTTCTTTTGACTTTGTTAAAATGGGCTCATTTTATTACCAGAACCCCAAACTGGCTTTCCATCAATCTTTTATGTTTGCCCAAATGTTGTATTTGGACCATTACAAACAAGATATCCAAAAAGTCATTAAAAAGTTAATTTAGACAATGACCTGTTTGTGGTGTTAAATCATGTTTATTTTTTGTGCATTTATAAATGCTCTGCTTCCATAAACCAATAAAGCAGCCAAAACAGCATTCTTATTATTTACATGATTATTTGAATTCAATGATATTCAAATTATTTTATATCTCTAAAGTTTACTATATATTGCATAAGTTTAACAAAATAATATTTTTCCAGCATCTTTTCTTTTTTTAGAACGTAGATTTTTATAAAGTTTTTTCATTTGTAGCTTAAAGTTAACGCTTGTGTTCTTGCAAGAGTTTGATATTAGTTTTATGGTTCAATAAACATTAAATATGCGTAGTTATAAAATTCTCACGCTATTTAATTATACCTTTATCTATATTTCAGAAAAAAAGGTGTTTAGGATGTTATAATAATTATTTAATATTTTTAAATACAATTGTTTTATTGAATCAATTACCCCCTTCTTTTTAATATTAGTTGTTATGTGAGGTGATCTTTTGTGGCAAATGTTGTTATGACGCAAATATAAATAGAGGGGAGGGGCATATATAAGGATCGAATATTATTTTATTCTTTTAATTTTTCATCAGTCTATTAGTTGTTGTTTAGGTAAAATAAATGAACTTTTATTCTACATCTAAAGTGCAGTAAACGAAAAAATATGTATCTCATTAAGATTTACAAGCGCAATTTACAACAGAGGGAAATTTTATTGCCTGCCTGCACCTGCGCGATGGTGCTGGTCTCTTTGAGAGGGCTGAATATCTATATTGTGTCTGAGAAAAATTGCTCATGAAATATTTTCTAAACTAGTTTAAAAAGCATTAAATTTCATATATTATAACAGATACCTTGCATTACTACTGTTTTTGAAGTTCGTTGTAATTAAAGGCAATCCAATGGATACTTGTAGTGAACTTTTATTTTTAGTTTGGCAGCAACCCTATGTAAACCTGTTTAAACATTATGGAGTGGGTGAATGGATAAAGTGTGGAAAAAAGGGTGACGTCTCTAAAATAATGGTAAAATTAACTATTTTAATAATCTAATACTAAAATTAATTCGTTGTAGGTATTACTGTAAGTTTGGGGAAATATGTTTTGGTTAAAGTTTCAAAATATAAATAAACAAAAACAAAAAGAGAATGTTTTATTTTTTTTGCACTGGATTTTCCATTCTCTTAGCCATGCTAGTTATAAAGGTAATGATAATTTATTATTGATTTCGATATTATGACAGATTCTTGTCTATTTTGCGTATTTTTTTTTGTATGAGTATCAGCAGTTAGCTTAGGAATACTATAAGAAGGTCATGTGTCATAAGGCTGTTGATTTTTTAACCATCAAATTATGTTTTCATGCTTTGCCAGTGAATGTTAATTAACAGAAATTTATTTATTCAGAAGACATTTTCAAAATGAAATAAAAAATAAATTAAACATATCAATTTTTAAGATAATGTGGATATAGTTGTTCTGGAAATAGTTTAAAATTGGCTATTTTATTTATACATCAAACTTATAACTTAAAATGATTTATCTATCTCTTATTTTAGGACTGTGGTGTAAAGAGTTCAGTTTACCGTATATCAGGGTCACTTCCATCCGGAAACTTTATCAATTTTCCAAAATCTCACAGTGCATCTCTCGGCCTTCAAGGACACATCTTGTACATTTTATTCAAACCTGTTGTTGGAAAATATTTCTCTGTCCATTTAGATGTGGCTGCAAGTGATGGAGTTATTGTGAGGATATCTCTTTCGAATATTTTTAATGAATTTAAGGCATCACCCACATGGTTACAATTTCCAGTTGTTGGTAATCCACGCCAAGGTTCTGTAGAAGAGGCTACATTTAATAATTTAGATAAAAAAGGTAGGTTTGCTAACTTGTACCCAAGGATCACAAAGCTGTACCATTCAATATTACAGACATTCAAAAATATAAATGCACTTTTTAGTGGAATCAAATTTTGATTTTTCTACCAGATTGCAAAAAAAAAAGTAATGAAAAAAACTAATATTTTTAAAGACTAAACATTTATGTGCATTTGTTTTTTTCTCATTAGCACTTAAAATAACCCAATATAATCCTCAAAAAAGAATTGAAATGTTAAGCCTAAACTTTGTGGTTATGAATTTAAATTTCAACTATCAGTATTTTTTTTTTAGCCACCAGTTAATATTAGATGTAAAAAACAACTTTTGACAATATATGTCTGCCTATTTAACAGAATTATTATGAATTTGGTATTCTAGTGCCATTGGGAAATGTAAAGCAAATTTTTTGATATAGTACTGTAACTAATTTTTCATTTAACATTTTTTTATGCAGATTCGAAAGTTTTTGAAAAATTTGAGCTCCAGTTCTATTTATGAAATTTTTTTTTCAAGAGAATATCTATGACTATTTTTAATAGTGTATGTATTTTAGGTACTATAAAATGCTTCCTAATTATGTAGACTTAGATATTTGTTACACCTTAATTTTATTATCACATAGACTGGTTGACTTTAGAAAAATAATGATGTCTGGGTATTAAAGGTGGGCTTAGGCTGAGTCGAGGATAACAAGGTGTTAGCTTGCGCAATTATTGCCTATTCAAAATAAAAGTCAATTTTCCAATTACTGTCCAAATAAAAAATTTTTGATTTATAATAGAGAAAAATTAAAAAAATCAACTTGTTACATGAAACTAACCTTGTAAAATTAACACCAAACTGAACCATACTTAAGTTAACGATTTCAAAACAAACTTCGTATTTACTATTTTACCATTTAATTTTGATTTTCTTTTTAATAGAAAAAATAACTTGATATTTGATAACTTTTATGTTTTAATATTCAATATTCAAAACACAGACTATAAAATCAAATCATATAAAAATGAACTTCCTCAAAAAATAACTTTTTTTCGATAGCTTTTAAGCATTGCCAGACCTTCCATATAAAAATAACTTTTATACACAGTTTATAGTATAGTTCTCTACGGTAATAAACAAGATTGGTATTAGTAAAATACGAGGGTATGAAAAAATGAATCTATTTATTAATATATAAGTTGTTTTATCGTTTATATGTCAAAACTATGCAGTTTTAAAGCAAGCTGAAGCTATTCTAGAGCAGTATTTCTTCTTCACTCCAGGCCCCCATACCCCCCTGCTCTTAAAAGAGAAATTTCTTAACACCCTGGATAACACTTATTAACTCAATATAATTGGGTTAGAATGCTAAAGTAAAAGGTTAAATCGACATATTTTTTTTAAACCAGTCCCTTTCTCTAAAGCTATAAGCCATTACTAGAAAGAAAACTAAAACAATAGATAAAGATTTAGCAGGTTTTATATAAACTGAGAAAAATACTGGTTGACTTTTTTGGACTTAAAGGGTTGGAGATTATAATCCGAACGAAAGCAATCAGAAGCCAGAGAGTCCCACATGCAAGCATTACTTAAATTGCATACAAAAATCTTGATGGATGAGTAGCAGATGAAAACATTGTTGTCCTTGAAAAAATCTTAAGTGAATATGATAATTCTTTCAAATCATCAGAACAGTCAGTGTCTATGGAAATACTTATAGAACAGTGACAGTGAGGCTACATTTCGGAGATCGGAAAGTGATTGAAGATTCAAACCATGATCAGGACCAACAAGGTTGTGTATACCTTTCTGAAATCGGTCAAGAAGATGTACAGCAGAGGTTCCTGCCCAAAGATGGCAGCAATATTCAATGCATGGTCAAATGGGAGATTTATAGATATACTTTCATAAAATAAATCAATATAAGTATATAAATATAGTTTCATAAAATAAACCAATTATACACATACATTAGACTAAATGAAAAGACTTCAGTAAAGAAACATTTTGGTTGTATTTTGACACAGACGAAACGTACGAAAAAATCCATACAAAAATGGGACAAAAAACAAACGTTAATCTAAAAATAATTGTATAAACACTGTTGTCATAATAAATAAAATAAAACTCATAAAACAATAAAAAATTATAAAATATATGATTCAAACCATTCTCTCTCATGTGAAAGCTTACTGCTTGAATGATCTGCTATTAATTTTTGGATTCTTCCATACACAAATTTTATCTACTGGTTGCACTCCGTGTTTGGCAGTCTCAATCTAACTGATATGATTCACTGTCCTTGCTGGTGTTTAACTCCACTCAAATTTTGGTGACTTTTAAAATTAGGCCATTGACTTGCAAGGGTTGGTTTTCTTTTGTTGATGTTTCATCTACTTGATACTGAGAGAAGGATTTTTTAAGGAAGGATTATCTTGACTACATGCCATAATATAATTTGTATAGTCATTAAACATTTTAATCAACACAATGATTTACAACAAGGTTAACTGAAGGCAAACTGAATTTTTGCAAAATATGTACTAGACACAATATGTGCATGCTTTTAAAGCATGCAAATGCAGAATTTCTGTCTCTGTCTCATTGTAATTTAAAAGCCTTTTTTTAAAAGCTAACGTGAGTCAGTCAGTCAGAATGCTCCGAGATCTGTTTTACATAAATGGAACAGTGTGTTTCTTTTAAACAAACTTTTAAACACTTTATATTTACACAAGTTATGTCTCCTCACAATGCTCTAATCAAAGGCACATAAGAAGTCAAAGGTCACTTATAAAATGCCTTTTAAAAATGTTTTTTCTTAGTAGATATAAAGTAATCATGATATGATGTAAACAATGCAGACATTGAAAATATTTCCAGGTTTTTAAAAAGCCACTACTTTCATTCTTGAAAATAAGATCATGTTAATGAAAATATGATCATGTTAATGGTAATTAATAATTAATAATTGGTAAATCTGAAAATGAAAGCCAAATATATTTGTAGCATTATTTTTAAAACAGCTTGATCATTATGTGTAAACCTTAGGAGTTAGGAATTTTTGTGTAGATTTCTTTGCTTGATTTTTGGATAGTATATTCCATTTGTGCTGTAAATTTTATTCAGCAATCTTAAAAATGTTTAGTTAGGTTTAGTTAGGTTTAGATTGGCTAGATCTTCTTTACCTTAAATATCTGTAATTATTTATTTTAGACAAAATGGGTTCACTGGCTTTATCTTCCCGATGGTCATTGTTATCACTAAATATGCAATATGCACTTTCTGTTTACCTCAACAAACATTATTCTCATCTCAAGAACTTACAGATATGTGCAACTATGTTTGTAAAAAATATCTTTGTAAGCTCAACATGCTATGAACCTGGCATTGATATTACTTTTGCCAGGAAAACTGGTAAGATATTTTCTGAACTGACAGAGTTCTTGTAATTTCTCTGTATATAATAAGTAATTTGAGTATGTTGTAAAATAAATATTTCCATGACACTGATTTAGTATTTCTAATGGTAGTACACATAGTCAGTTTTATTTACAGTTACAAAATGACCCAAAATTTACTGTTCGTCTCAATTTATCATCAAAAGAATAAAAACATTAAAAAAAAAAATTTTGATAAGAAAATCTTTAACAAATGAAAATCTTTATTTGCTTTCACTTTTTTGATGAAAAAAAGACATCTTTGAGAATTTATAAGAAAAAAACAAACAAAGTATACATTTTCTGAAACTAGAAGGATGAAAGAATGTTCTTCTGAAAAAGAAATTCTGCAAAATGACATCACAAAACTTAAAATGGTTGATAAACTACCGAAAATTACAAATATTTCCTATAGAAATCGACTTCCAAACTGGTTTTATAAAAGACGATACATAAAATTTTCAAGGAATTGTCCTGAATAATGAGGAAAGATATAAGTAAAATATACATACAAAAATTCGAATGTCTACCTTTACCATATTTTGTGTTATCTGCCTCAAACTATACAGCATTACTTCATGAAAAATGCAAACAATTCCCAAAACATTTCTTATTATTACGCATTAATTTTTTGGTTATTTTGAGTAATAATCTGTTGATTTAACTCATTCAGTGCGTCAGTAAAATTGCAAAAATATACATAGATTAAAATCAATATTTAGAAAATGAGTAGTCATGTTACGGTAAATTAATTTTTATCCAGTAAGAAATAGTTATATAGCAATATTATGCACCAATAAAAACTAATGGAAGTCACTACTTGAAAATAAAATAGTTTAAGCAGTAATATTAATTCCCGGGCATTGTTAAAACTTCATGATTTTTATTTTTTGCTAAAAAAATTCAAAGATTTTTTTTTTGGAAAAATTTGATAAAAAACACATTTTTTATGCCTTTATGTAGGTATACCTTTATATCTGAATCTATTAGCTTTCTATTGGTATATAGATTAGCTATTTTTCATTAACAACAAGCTTATATCAGAAGCTAACAGACACACCAGTATAAATTCAAAAATCACCCAAAAATTATAAAATTTTCAAAATAATGTCTGCAGTATAAATTTTATAAATTGGCACCAAATAGACAGCCCTGATATGGCCAAGTTATAATATCAATGAAGTAGTTGAAAAAGGCCTTTCTGTGATATAAATAATTACTAATATGCACTTTTTTTACATTTATATACGAAAAAAATTCCAAATAGAAAATATTTTATTTGAATATCTATATTTACTGGAATAGTATGTGTAAGTATACCTAGCTCTATTGAAATATTACATGACCGACACTAAACTAAATATAAATGTTCCTATAGGCACGAAATGCAAAGTTATACCAATAATGTTTATCAAATGATACATAAAAAATAAATAAAGTTATTATAAAATCTAACATCACCGCTTATTTTCGATGTGAAAGTGTTTAAAACACTCTTTTTAATAAAGGTACACATTACAAATATCACATCTGAATTTTGTTTGCTTTTAGTTGCTATATATTATGATGCCAGCAAAATTTTGAGAAGTTCATATCTTGGAAAACTGGATGTCAGTTTGAAAAATTTAAACATCATGACAAATAAGGAATATTTGTTGAATTTTCAGTTCAGCTAACTCATTTGTTATAACTACCGTATAAGTGATTTTGAATATAGAAACAATTCAACATGAAACAGACATATTCAGTAGAATCTGCATCTATTTCTGCTAAAACATCTAGTTTTTGGGCTAAAAAAAATCTAAATTCAAGTATGTGTACCTTCACTGGTGGTTAACTTGACCTCAATTATACATAGGCTTAGCACAGTCGATGGTGCCGGCCCTGTATGGTGATTAGATGATTGTGCTCTGCTGCGGCCTACCCCATTTTCATGAGTGGCATAGATGAGGGAAGCAGCTATTTTGTCCTTAAAATGATGATAAAAAACATTTTTTTCATCCAAATCAGTGTTTATTGAATCATCATCAACAACACTGTCTTCACAATGACTATGACATCAAAAATGATGTCATAAAATTCAAAATCATGAATAAACTACGGAAAATGATAAAAACCTCATCCAATAATACTTGATCAATCTCTTCTTCTTTACCACTACTAAAACCTCCTATAAAAGAGTCATTCCCTCTATCAATCTCAGTTTCCTAACGGTAAGCAACAGCTTGGGAGAGTCAATAATTTTATTTTGTTGCCATTACGAATGTTTTCTTTTCAGATATGCATAAAATTATGAATAATTTCACTGTTGGCAACCATTATGGCTCAAATGAAGCTCATGTTCATAATAAACAATACTGCATAATTCAAATGTGATATCGGGCGTGTAGAAACGGACAACGCCATTGTTCCTGTGGGAACGATATTTGGCTAGGCGGTACTGAAAGAGTTAAACAAGGTAACTAAATAACGCCTACCTAAACTAAATTTATACGAGGAGAAGGCTTGCTAGAATTTTGGGAAAATTGCAGTTTGTTACAGGAAAACAAATTTTATTTGAAGAAGAATCCTTTGTTTTTATGTATTTAAGTCTATGATATTTATGGGTAATAATTATATTTTAACCGACATGTTTCAAGGTATTTTCTTCATCATTTTCAAGCTTATATTTACAAATTAAAATTGCAAAATGTACATACCTAACTTAATTGTAAGTTAGTGTAAATATGATATTTTTCAATATAAATTACTAATGCTACAAAAGGGAAATAATAGAAAAATGAGGATAATTAAAGATAAAGGAATAAAGTAGAATTAAAGATTGAGACTTATATTATGAAGAAATACTTGCCTATTCAATAAGGGGTTACCCCACCCAATATGGAGTTTGATTTTAAGGTATTACTCAGTTTGTGCTGAATTTAAAACAGCAAAATAATCTTTAGAGTGATTTAAAACATACAAATTTGTTATTTATGTGTTGATAAACATATGACTTTTTATTGTATTTTAGATGCTCATCAATTCATTGATTCAAATGTCTATTGGTTTTACCATGCTTTAGTATTATATATGGAGCAGGCTATCTTTAGGGTTTTTATTTTAGCCATGATACTTTAAAAGGAATCTGTTAGGGCCGGTCCTAAGATATTCTGCAATAATGTTTCATAAGTTTATCCTAATTAGTGACTTATTACAATTCAGGCAATCTCTTATACCAGGTTCTCATTACCTGTGAGAAGAATGGTTATTAGAGCTGAGAAGGAGTTTATGTGTTTAGCCCTTCAGCTCACAACTAAGAAGGTCCCAAAGAGAAGACCAAAAGCATGCTATTTTATTAATTAGAGTTGTAATTAATTAATTAATTAATTAATCATTGTTTTAATTCAGTTTATTTTAATGTGACTGTAGAATCAATTCAACATTTCTCTTAGGCTAAATCTTACTGGGATTATTGGATAACTGTCAAGTTTTTTATAATATTCCCAGAAGCTTGAGTTTAGGTGTATGTCTCTATTTTGCGACATGACCTAGGCGTTATTCCCCTGGCTTCTGTGAGCAACATTACCTTGTCTTCAGTTTCTATATATCAGTTGCGTTTTATGGGAACACATGTCCAAAAAATATCATGCTTATTCTTCTCATAAGAGTGATAAAAAATGTGTCCTATCTCAAAAAAACTTATGTTCCAACGGTGATGGATGCAATAGAAAATATATATAGTTTCCTAACAATCTAATATCAAGTAAATTAAAAAAGGACAAATTTTTACATCATCATAGTTTAAGTTTGGGATGTAAATGTAAAACACAGTTGTGTCTTTAAAAATTGTTTCCTGGTGTTACGTCATTTAATTTTTGTATCAAGTTTCCTCAGACTGATTAAAAACTTGTTTCAAATATATTGTTTTTTCCTTTGCTCCATTAATATTTAAAAGATTTGCTCATAGACAATAGTATCAATTTTATAAAACTGATGCATGACACCTTTTACTGGATCTGATGGGTTGTATTACTAATAAAAATCACAATAACATTGGTTGTTCACACCCACTTTTTGTAATGCTTACTAGGCTGTGCTGTTTTAATTTTTATATATATATATATATATATCCATTGGAACATCCTTCCATGTGTGTTGATTTATTGCAGTAACAGTTCTTTAGATTTTTCTGCAGTTTTTTTTCAAGATATATCAGTCATAGATCTGAAAAAGTGGCAATATTTCAGAATTTAGAAATAATTTTCTAGTACTGGTTTTGAATTTTGTAAATGATGCTGGTTTTAGGAAAATGATTTTGTTAATTTTCCTGGAAATATGATTTTTGTAGCATTTAGAGCCCAGGCCCCATCTCAGATTATGCTAAAAAATTATATTTTAAAAATATTTGTATGGAAATAACTGTTCTAATTGTACTTATATTAGAAAAGATTAAGTCTGAAATTTTTTCATATTTTTAGCCTTAGCAAATGTCAAGTTTGTCTAAAAATTGAATTTTTCAACATTTTTGAGATTAGTTTTTAGTTATTTTTGTTGACCATTCTGATAATATTAACAGGCCTAGCCCAAAGACCCTAAAATATGAGAAATTTGTTTTAAAAAGAAAGTTTGATTATTTGTTTTAGAATTACGTCTTGATATTGTCAAAAATTTATATGTGAAAAAAATTGTTCTTGATAATTTTGGGACGTCCGTGATTTTAAAACTGAGACTACGAGAGTCTATGAGCCTAAAAATGTTTTAATTTCTGACAAAAGTTTTGGTCATTATCATTGTCTTCTTTACATTTGTATTTGAAAACTTTTTATCTTAAAGAGGTTTATGTACATAATCCCTAAATACCCAGCTTGTTAAAAACTCTCAAACACCATATTAAACAATGCATTGAAGTTCTAAGTTGATAATGTAGCATTTAATTAGTGGAAAAATAAATTTTAATAAATAACAGATATGAATGAATATGTGTACTTCACAGAGTTTTAATCTGTGAATAATTAGTGATTTGGCCCAGCTTGTTAGAAACATCTTTCATATACCTAAATTTTCTTCCTGTATAAAAAATGAGATGTCTATGGAAGCAGCTCACTTTACAGATATATCTTTCCGAAAGTGCTGTTTTTATAAACAAAAGCTATATAAGTAGTCAAAGTTATGATTTGTTACTGAATTGCATTAGTTTTTATTTTCTTTCTAGGTATGTTAGCTTCTGGAGTTGTCCCACTTCCTCGTGATATGAGTTTCCCCTGTGAAAAGACTGTCGATTGGTATCAAAAATACGATTATATAACAATACCTAATACTTCTTTAAATTCCCATTGTAAATTATCCGTAGGAGAAGAAAATATTCCTTCGAAGGGTCTTAAAACAACAAATGAATGTTTTGTAAAGCCAAAAATTCCTGTAAATCTGTGTGCTAAGAAATTTGGAAAGGAAAGTATGTGTAAATTCATTTTTTTATATATTTTAGATAGTTTTTGGTCAAAAGAAAAAAAAGAAAAAGCTTCCAAATTCATTTAAATTCTTTTTTCCACAAACATTGCAATGTTATATTTTTGTAATACCCCAAATTTTTTATTTTAGACAAAACCATTGGGAAGGAAAGCGTTCAAATTAAACAGGTTACTTTTTATATTTAGATGTCAGTATTACCTTACACCACAGTATTTTAATTCTAATACAGTGTTTAGCAAAAATATAATTTTATCTCATTTGATGCCAATACGTTATTTATGAATTTTCTTGCGATAGAAATGTTATTATCTAAATTTTTTGACTTGCCTCTGATCTGAAAGAATTTTGTAAATTCACTAATTTTGTTCGGTTCTTTCCTAACACTTTTCCACAATCATCTTCATTTAATTACTTTTCTTTTGATATAATGTTGTACTTTCTATATTTTATACATTTATTCACATTAAATGAAGCAAAGTTATGGTTGTAGATCCCAAATAGTTAGTTAAACCTTAAAATCAAATTTCTAGGTTCTCTTAGAAAATTACTTTTAGATTTAGTTGAAATTTTTATGTTCTTAAAAAATATAATTTCTGACAAATTAGTGCATTTCACTCATCTTTTTTTCACTCAAGTTTTTCAGAGAGAGAACAGGCATGCCTAAATATGCTAAAAGAATTTAAAGATTTTAAAATGTCTTTCTGTAATGATTGAAAATATTCTGTGTTAGAAAATATTTTTTAAATAAAACATTTTTGATTTTGAGCATGTTGCCCATGAAATAAATACGTAAATTTCAACATTTTTAAGTCATATCAAATTACCCTTGACTGTCCTTTTGCTCTTTTGTCATTATTTCTTTTAACTCTCTCGAGACTGCGCTACAGAAAACTGTTTCCATAGAAGCGATGGTTTCCGAATTGGCCTGTGGTGGAAAATCGGGTTAATACTCAGCCTGTTAGCTATATAAATGTTACTTATAGAGATATACCAAGATATTTAAGCCCTTGCAATTCGTCTCGACAACCAGGAATTGCTGAGGTAATTATTAATAACGTCAGCAAATAAATTTCCGAGGTGATTTTTTTACCTGCCATTTTTTTCTCCCAATGGTTTGAAACTTGCAAAGCAGCCGAACCAATAAAAAAACTATGGAATTGCCAAACTTTTCTGAAAGAAAGTTTTACAGAAAATTCTATAAAATTGCTCTCCAGTCAATTAGTTAGAAGTCGTTTACCGGTCGAAAATCGCCTTCAAAGTGAAAGCGTGCACAACCCAGACTTGTCTAGGACTGGGAAATTTTATTTACATAAAAGATAAGTAGACACAGTTTGTCCTTGCAAGATGTTCTTGCTTCTGTGCTAAATGACGATGGAAGTAATATTGATTCTAGTCATGGAGGCTTTTGATAGTGAAGATGAAGAAGAAATTAATGTAAAAATTATTTTTTACGTTCTTCTATGCCAAGGTTTTTATGTCTATATATTTTTAAAGTATTTGCTTGGAAAACCTGTTGACATTAACTCGAAAGAGTTAATCATGCAGACATGCAGTGCTCTCATTAAAGAGAATACAGTCTGAGTGATGACCAATCCGTGGGCAAATGTTAATATTTATCATCGGCCCACTTTATTATTTTTTTTCTTTTGTACTTTTTTGGAAAATTATGAAAAATAGAAAAATAATGTGGTGTAAAGACTACTTCTTCTGCACTGCCTGTGTAAACAAATCATACTTCTGAGAAATGAGCAATAATTTTAAATACAAATAAGTATAGGTGATTGAAAGAAAAACAATAGAACTACAATAAAATTAAAGTAAATCTTTGGATAAGAGCTATTATTCAATGATATTAAATATGTTCACTATGAGTTTAAAAAATTTTTTTTCCTGCGCCTTTTTACAAGGCCTGCAGTACTAGGAAGAAATTTGTCTAAAAAATAAAGCAAATATGTTTATATATATACTTACAGTCAGGTTTTTAAAACTTACTTAAAAGATCAACTGCAATATAAAATTTTAAAAATATGTAAAAGCCTTATAAATAAGAATTTGGTTTAAGTTGATATTTTTATTTTTTTAGTATTAAGAAAATATCTTAGTCAGCATATTTTGAAGACATATTTCCTTTTTTATCCTCATATTTTATAATAATAAAATCTCATCCCTATCTTAACTTCAGTCGTGTTAATATTTAAGTTATCAATGGAAGATATCGAGTGTATAATTCTTTGAATAATTTCACTATATGTCTTGTTTAATCTGACTCTTTTTAACCCTTTCACTGCCTGTGACCCGCTGAGTAGGTCATAACTTACCGTCTGATTTTCCTTGTGACCCGCTGGACAGGTCATAAATTGCACTCCAATTTTCCTTGTGACCCACTGTGCGAGTCATACAATCGGTGGCATTTTGCAAAAATAGACTGACAAATTTACCATAGCCTGAAAACCGTATGCGAATATCTATCTATCTATCATAGATCCAGAGATATTGGCAAATTAAAAATGGCTCCGCGTAAAAGAATGTACACAAATGTTAATGAAATTATGGAATTTGTTATGGATGATATTAATGATGAAATAGAGCTTGGTGAGTTGTCAGAAGATGAAAGTGAACTTGATTCTGATTGGGAATAAAAGGAGAAAGATATACCAGTTAATATAGTTCCTAATATAGCCATAACGGACAAAATTGGGACCAAAAACTTTCCTCAAGCACCAACTTTCCCTGATATACCAGAGGCTCCTCCATTATTGGAGGCTCCCCAGGTTGAATTTGCAAATATTATAGTCCCTCCATTTGACTTAGATATTGAAAATAGTAATACTGTGGAAGAAACTGTTATCCCCTTTGAAGGTGAGCAAAAACTGCCGATCAGTCCCAGAGGGTTTGCAATAAAGCGACCACAAATCCGAGGTGGTAGATTTCAAAACATTGAGTTGATTCAACAAACAGACAATAAAAATGAGATTATTAGAAAGGAAAACAGCAACAGAGGTGTAGGTGGGGGGAGGTTATGTGTACGTGGTGGAAAAGTTGCAGGACGTGGCCAAGTCATAGGTCGAGGCCGCAAGATAATTGGACCACCATCAACTTGGGAACATATTGAGATTGATAACAATGATGATCCAAAAATTCCTTTCTTTGAAGTCAAGGGACTAAGAGTAAGGATGAAATAAATCCAACTCCTCTTGATTTTGTTGAACTATATTTGACAAGTTTCAGAGAGGACAACCCAGATGAAGCGGATAACACGTATGTAGGAAATTGGGAACAGGTTACAGTTTTAGAAATGAAAAAGTTTCTCGGTCTAGTATTACTAATGGGAATCATATATAAGCCTAATATTCATATGTATTGGTCTACGTCTGAGTTATTTAGCACTCCAATATTCTCAAAAATCATGACGCGCACTCGTTTCCAACTGGTTCTTAAGTTTTTGTACTTTAACAATAATAATTACCCTAATTATGATGCGAATGATGAAAACCAACTTTGGCATAAAACTCTATGAACTAACAACATCCAGTGGAATAACACTAGGTCTTTTAGTATATTGCGATAAAGGTAAGTTTTATCAAGATGATGGGAATGAGGATATGCCTAGCACTGAGCGAATACAAGCTGCACTGATGGATACTTTTTTGGACAAAGGTCATATACTCTACACCGATAACTATTGCACAAGCCCTTCATCAGCAACCTTTTTCTAGGTAGAAATACATACCTATGTGGAACAGTTCGTACAAATAAAAGGAACTACTGCAAAGAAATTGTTGAAATTGAGTTTGAAAAAGGCAAAGGAGCTTTTTATCGCTCCACAGATGATAAGCGTATTATCGCTTGTAAATATCGTGCAGTAAAAGATAAATCAGGTAATAAACCAAAGGTTGTATACATGTTTTCAACTTACCATTCAGCAAAAATGGTTGACACAGGGAAAACAGATGCAAAAAATAACGCTATTTATAAACCTTTAGTAGTAAGGTCGTATAATAGTCATATGGGCAGTGTAGACAGAGTTGATCAACAGTTGCACAGTAATACAAGAAGTTAGCATTTCGAATGATTTCACAAGTGGTTCTCAATGTATATAAAGTTTTCCAGCACGAGACTGGAAAACTAAATGTTCAATTCTTAGATTTTCTGCACAAGGCCATTTCAGACTTAGTTATAATCACTCCAGCATTACCACACGATCAAATTGCTTATGATACTTTATCCCGTCTTACGGGCAGACACTTTCCGTCAAACAAAGTGGCTGCTCCAGATGCGAGGGATAAGAGGCCAACCAAAAGATGTCGAGTGTGCTATACAAGAGGGAAGAAAACCGAAAATGGTTAGCCATTAAAAACCACATACGTTTGCCGATTTTGTCCATCTGAATTTTGGTGAAAATCCACCATTTTGGAACATATTTATAAAGAAAGTCTTTTTTTTTTCACCTTACTCTGGCTTAATAATGGATAAGCTGTTTTTGTAGAGTTTTAGTTGTTTATTGAATTTTATTTTTGATTTGCCTATCAAAAAGCTGATTTTCGAAACATGTATTTAACAGTTATTTTAGTCATATGACATCATAATGGCGTCATATAAAGTTAGGTCAGAAACAGGAATTTTGACTCTGGGAATATAGAGGAAAGTAGCCCAGGAGTGAAAGGGTTAATGAAGTTTTTTGTATGTGTAATTATTTTATATATTAATAAAAAAACATTTTAATACTGATTTTATTTATATTTTAAGATCTCAAATATCACTCACCAATTTATAACTTGCTAACTATAAACACAATACATTTGTCTGTCTTTTTTTTTTTTTATAAAATATTTTTTTCAAATATTAAGGTCATTAATTATAATAAAATTTATTTACAATAAAAAATCGAAAATCATCATCCGATTTTAAATTATATGTAAGTTATATATTGTATGAAAATCTGTATTTTTTTACTGCTCTTATTAAAAAAAAAAGACTTCTTTTCGTAAAAGATAATTTAGATTTTACAAAGAGGTTTTAGATATTACGTTTTAAGTGACATGCTTTATGAGAATCAAATGTTTAAAATCACGTCAAGGTTTTTATTTTCAAAATGTTTTTTTTTTTAAGTTAATTTTTGGCCAATTAATTTTAATTAATTATACATCAAAGTGATTATATTGAGATTTTTTTGGTTTTGAATGGTAGTTGATAATTAATTAATGAATTAGGCTAAAAATAGTTGATAAAAAATAAAGTAAATCGTAGAAAAAATAAATTATTTCTTCATTTTGCAGTTGCAACTTTATTTTTAAAATTGTTTTTGTAAGGTTATTTACAGGGTGTATTTATAGCATTAAAATTTTAAAATTATTTTATTACTTATTGGCTATGTATTTAGTTGCAAACGTTTAATTAGATATTTGATTTGATATTGAAATATGCCACTAACCTAAAACAAACAGGAACAAAACAATTTCATTATGGGTTCAACAAAAGTAGGCTGCACATTTTTCTTGCTTTTCGTCATCTTGCTCGTATGGTATATAACGCAGACAAATGATAGCGCAGACAAATTGATTTGCCTATGTGCCTGCCTGCATGTGCACGATCGCTCTTTGAGAGGACTGTCTGTGATAATCTTATGTCTAAAATTTTTTTTTTTACTTTTCTCAAATTCATGTAAATGTAAAAATTTTTGATGCATTTGTGGAGTTAGACTTGATCAACACTTGCAAAAAATTTTCTATCTCAGGTTGCATGTTTTATTATTTATTTGATTAGACTTTTTTCAACCTGTTATATCAGATGAGATGATATATTTTAATGCATGGCTGAATTAAAATTTTTTATACTGGAATGTCAAATTTTGTCCAACAATATAGATAGCTATGATGCTGAAAAATATCTGTGTTGATTTTAGCATATAGGCTATTTTAAATATTATATTTTAAATAATTCAGGTGAAGTTTTATCTAAAAGATAGCTATTCAATTTCACTTGATAAATCATGTACAGGTTGCTCTGAAATCTTGTTGGGAATAGTAACCAGGCTCCTAAACGTGTCAATTTTTAAATTTTGCTGATGATATTGTTTTAGATGTTTGTTGAAATTTTACATAGAAGTGACTATCATATCTTTTTATCATAATTTTTTATTAAAGCAAATTTAAATTCCTTATTTGTATTTTCAAATGCGTTATCATAATGATTTTTAAATTTTGCCAAATCATGTGTTTACATTTGTCAGTCAGGCATATTAATTTATTTCTGTTATATTATATAAAGTTAAATTATGTACGAGATTCTAATAGTTTGGGAATATAAATATTCAAAATTTTGTCAATACCGGAAATATTATTTCTGGTTATTTTAGTATGTCACCCTTTTACAAAATTATATCGAGGCTAAGGTTCCAAGCTTCAAAACAGGCCAAATATGATGGTCAAGAATAATATTTATATTTTTTGCTGAAAATTATTAATGGAGATGATAATTATTATTTGGGCTTATATCTGCTATTTTGAAAATGATATTTTTTTTGGAGACTGTGAATATCATAAGACAGACCAAATTTTGAAAGTATATTGCATCTATTTTTGCATGTATAAACATTTTACATGAAAATCAGTTTGACTAACAGTGACGTATCCAGGAGTTATTTGGGCATACCGTTTTCTAGAAGATCGATGCATAGAGCATCTCAGATACTCTCTAGAGCAGCTGGGGGTTTGGGGGTGTGTTGGAAGCACCAGGATATTTTTGGTTTTGCTGTAAATAGTAAACCTTAGAATAGCTAAATCTCCATTTAGGCCATCCTAAATAGTATATATGTTTCCAATCCACCGGCCGGTTGAAAATTTTTAAAAATCTTGATCGACTGCTGCGTTTATAGCAATTAAATCTTTAAATGAAAATTAGGCAAGTTTTTGTAAATATCAGAAAGATAAAAACTATTTTATTCAAGACCTACGTTCAAAATGTAGTTATAGATTTTACAGGAAAAATGTTAATACAAGGACTGAAAACATCACCGCAAATGATAGGAGTAACATGGAATTGATAAGTTATGAAAAAAAAAATAAAAATCAATTACTTCTGGATGGTTATGGCTATGATCTTCTTTGAAGTTTGGAGTTCAAAATCTGAAATTGTTTTGTATGCAAGTTGTTTTTTTCACGCCTGTATTTCGGCAATTTACTAAATATCCCAAAATGTTCATCATTTTTTGCCTGCTGATATTTTGAACACAAAGCTTAGTCAATGTCTGTTTTGGTTAATGAACAATCTTTGCCTTAAGGGCAGTGAGTTCTAGTCAAAAGTGGATTTCAAATTTAAGTAGTTTTTGTACATTTAAGTAATCATTGATATTTGAAATTTTTCCTCTGAAGGCACAGAATACTGCAAGTTTTAAAGAACTTCCTGAGCTGCAAAGTGTGAAAATAGATTTAAATAATGATGTACATGTATACGCATCTCCAAGAAAAACAAAATCAAAGGTATGACATTATAAAATTTAATTTAATTGTACTCTGGTTGGGGATAGTATAGCTCAAATTCCTTTTTTTTTTTAATTATAAGTATTTCTCATTACTGATTGTTGTGTGTGAGCACACTGTGTTTATCCTATTTAAGTAAAATCAATGAATTTCCTTTTAATCAATTTTTAACCGGTAGTCATTCTGACTGAAATATTTTCATCTGTTTAACCATTAACCGCATTACATTAACTGTTACATTAAAAATTTTTTTAGAAAAAGTGGATTATTTTCCAAATTTTTCATTTTTTACAGTGTGACTCAAAAAAGATAATTTAACCAATAAGAAGTATAATTTCATACTGAATATTGGAATATTTATCAAAATAAAGCTTTTGGTATAAAATATTCTAAAATGATTTTACTGTGTGAAATAGTTTGAAGCAAGGAGCAGGGCATAATCTAACGTTAGTTTAACAAATGAAAAGTATAATTTCACACTGAAAATGGGATAATGTGAAAATAAAGCAATTTATATACAATATTCTAAAAAGATTTTACTGTGTGAAATAATTTAAAGCAAGGAGCAGGACATCATCCTACATCGCATTCAGAACATTGTTACCTACTATCCTTTCTTTTTCCTTTCTTTTTACACACAATGCATCTTCTTTGTAATGAATCTTTGGCCTCAGTTGCCAGAACTAAGAAGGGAAAATGTCTCTGAATCAATCTAAATGAACTTTCAGTAGTCTGTCAACCATCTCGACTAAGAGCATCCACGTCGTAGCCATAAAACGAAACAATATCGTACAATAACAGTTTATGCGCATGCCAATACAAAAGATTTCACACCAAAACGAGTTCTTTTTGTACTTATAAATTTCTTGAAGCTCAGCCTTCCTTTCCATAGAAGAAAAGATCTACAGAAATATCAGGTCCAAGTTCTACAAGACCTTTCCAACACCCTATTAGGTATTCGTAAGGGACTATCTGCAGTAAGCGTCTTGCAAAATGGACGAAATTTGCTGCAAATAAGGGACCGTCTACAGTAAGCGTCTTTCATTTCGTCCTCCGAAATTCGTTTTTTTTTTTCACAAAAAAAAACATGAGGGACGCTATAAACGTCTCCGAGACTAATTAAAGGCTTGTATCTTATAAGAAAATCGTCTCTTAAGCCGCATTTTTACCGAATAAATTCGGCATTGATAATGGACGATATTTTAAAA